>VDFB02173184.1:0-12545 GCA_007258455.2 Sequoia sempervirens | reverse complement strand
GCCACATACCAACACTAATCATATAATGGATGCTCTCATTTTTACCTTTCTCACAAAGGAAATGAGCAAAAAACCTATGGAGGATGGGTTTAAAGATGAGTTGCATGTGTGGGGAAGATCTAAAGAGAAGGGATAGGATAAGAATAAAGGTGGTAATGAAAATTTTAAGGATAAATTTAAATCATATGGAAGATCTAAGAACCTTGGTAAGATTATATTAAGGTGTTGGAACAATACAAAATAGGGGCATCTCAAAAAAATATCAAAGAAAGATAGACTCCTCTACTAATAAATTCTTTAATGATGAAGCCATTGATTATTTTATTAATATTTGATAACATGATTTTGTATGACTCTTGGTTAATAGATTCAGGTGCATAATACCACATGACTCCTCAAAACGAGTGGTTTTCAATGTATACATCTTATGATCATGGGGAATTTTTTCTCTGAGACACAACACAGAAGATTGTGAGTTGAAGGGAGGTAAAATTGATTTCAATAATGGAAGGGTGAAAATATTCATGAATATATTACATATCCCCGATTAGCTATAAATTTAATTTTTTATATCTAAAATGAATAATTTAGGGATGTATGTGACTGTTGAGAAGAGTAGTTACAAGTTGAGAAAAGGGAACTTAGTATTGGATGGGGGCATTCAATGTGGCACCCTATTTAAGCTAGAAGCTTCTACTTTTATAACTTTGTGAATGTAACTAATAAATCCATTTCTTGTAAATTGTGACACCATAGATTTCATAGTAGTGAGAAGGGTCTTAAAACCTTTATTAATAAAAACAAGATTAATGATTTATCAAAACATGGTTTATTTAGTTACTATACTAACTTCAATTTATGTGAATATTGTATGTATGAAAAATAATAATACTAGCCTAAGAATATTTTGGAGGTTATTCGTAGTGATTTATTTGTCCTTATGGATGTGTATTCCATTAAAAAATTTCCCTGTTGCAAATCCAGTTGTCGTTGCACCAAAAGATCGACTTGTTAATGAACGATACAACCACTAGATTTATACAAGATCCAAGATCCACAGGAGGCGGTTAAACCATGTCATGAAGCCCAAGTGCCCTGCTAGCCCACACCGAGGAGACCAAGGGCGACACCTTGCAACAATCCCCCCCAGCACAAGCACGAGGTTCGAACTTGTGACTTCAACTCTGATACCAATTGTTGCAAATGCGGTTGTCGTTGCACCAAAGGATCAACTTGTTAATTCCTGATACAACCACTAGATTTATACAAGATCCAAGATCCATAGGAGGTGGTTAAACCATGTCGCGAAGCCCAAGCGTCGCACTGGTCCATGCCGAGGAGACCAAGGGAGACACCTTGCAACAAATATGTTATATTTATCAATGATTTATCCATATTTACATGGAAATACTTTCAAAAGCATAATTCTATTGAATTATCTATATTTAAAAAGTTTAAAGCACTTGTTGAGAAATAGAAAGATGAGAAAATATAAGTTTTGAGAATAGATAGAAATGGTGAGTATTTCTCTAGAGATTTTAATGATTATTGCAAGCATGCAAGGATTATTAGATGAAAAATAAATCCATATAGTCCACAATAAAATGGAGTGGAAAAATAAATGAACAAGACTTTGATGGACAAAGCTAGGAGCATGTTAAGAAATGTTAATATTAAATAGTGATTTTGGTTTGAATATCTACACACTACTTGTTGCTTGGTTAAAAGGTCTCCCACTTTAGCTCGAGTTGACAAAACACCCTATGAGCTATTAATAAGTAAAAGACTATCGATTTCTCATTTTAAAGTTTTTGGTAGTGAGGTGTATGTTCATGTTCCTAAAAGAGAAATTTTATAAGCTTGATTCATAGATAATAAGTGTCTTTCATGGTTTATGGTGAGAAAATTAAGGGTTATAAGTTTTGGGATCATATACCATTGAAAATGTTATATTATCTAAGGATGTTATTGTAGGGAGCTTAGGGTATTTACATATGTTGAACAACCTTGTGAAAGGACTAACAAAATAGTGAATTTGATATCAAGAGTGATCCATAGGAAGATGCACATAGTAGAACATGATGGATAGGATGAGGGAGGAGAAGGTTCATATTTGAGTTTTTATGAGGAACAACATGAGAGTCTTGTTACACCTCTCAATCTAAGGTCCACTCACCAAACTAATATAGTTGAAAGGTATAAGTCCTTTTCATTACAATTATGTACTTTATTTGTTGTGTACTAGCAATGAACCTAGATTTATGAAAGAATATCATTAGTCCTAGTTAAAGGCCACGAAAGATGGAATGAAGGCTTTAGAAAAATGTGGCACATGGGATCTAGTTTAGTTATACAAGGGGAGCAAAATCATTGGATGTGTAGACATCCAAATTTGGACACTTAATTTATCCAAATTTATCACTTTTCGTCTAAACATCCTCTTATCCGAGTTAATTAAATAATATTATTATTATTTAATTAATATCTTTAATTATGCTAAATCCCTAAGGTATTTAATTAATAATTAAATACCTTACCCTCCTTAATCCTCTTTTCATCAAATGAATTAAATAAATATTACATTTATTTAATTCCTCACATGTCATTTTCATCTAATCCTAATCCATCTCCTAACTCTTCATTAAGGATGTGCACATGCCTAATCCTTGATTAGGATGTGTCACATCCTCCAACTTTTGCAAGTTGGCTTTTAATCCTTATTTATCTTCTAATTATTGATTAATTAAGCCTAATCATTCTCCAAGGAATTTTTTAATTCCTTTTTATTCTTCCTAGATTCCCCTCTCCTTTTTATATGTGAATTTAATTCACATTCCATCCTTCCAAGGCTTCTAGAACCTTGACTTGTCACAATCTCCATGTGACCCACCTTGACTTGTCACAATCTCCACATGTGACCAAGTCCCACCTTGAGCTCCAATCTTATCCCTCTCTAGATCGTCCTATGAATGTGAATTTTTAATTCACATTTATATCCCCAAACCACCTTTCCATAGATTTTGAGGAATCTAAAATTCCTCAAATGTCTCTTTCACTCCCACTTGGGACAAGAAATCCCTTTTTTGGGAAATCTCCTTACCCCCTGCTGTGGCTGTCCTTTTTCTAATTCCTCATAAAATTCTCTTACAACCCATCTCCACCTCATATCCTCTTGTCCATCCTGTGAGGGCCGTGCCCCCAACCATACAGCTCCTCACATTCACCTTGTTGGATCAATCTTGACCATTGAATTCTCTAGAGAATTCAAGATCCTCTATAAATACCCCCTCCTCAAGGGCATTTCAAGAACACTTCTTCATTTGAGCAACCTTATGCTGCTAATTTTCTTTCTCAACACTTTGCATTTTGATAACTACATGCTATCCATTTGAACTCTCAATCCTTTTGCCATCATTTAGCCATCTTTGTTCATCATCTTGCATATTGAATCTTGCATTTAGACATTCAAACAATCATCTAAGGAGCACACAACCAATCCAAGCAAGGGCCAATCAAAGGGGTATCAACAACAAGGGAGGTAAAAGTGTTTGTGTTTCATCTTATTTGCATTCCTTTCCGTTGTATCAATCTTTTGGCTAATCTTGAGGTGTCCTTGGTATTTTGTTATTCATGTTTCTTAGTTAGATTTGCACATTTAGAGTAGTAGAAATTCCAAGGTATACAAGATGTAAATAGTATTTAAAAATAAATTTGGAGAAAATGGTAAGTTGAAGTGATACAAGGGTCATTTATTGGCTAATCTTTACTCTCAAGTTGAGGGAATGGATTTTGGTGAGATATTTTATCTTGTGGCTAAGCCAACCTCTATTCAGTTCCTTTTATCTATTTTTTTTATTTTGATTTAGACGTAGAGTAAATAGATGTAAGAATATATTTTTTGCATTGGGATATTGATGAAGAAATATTAATGAGATAGCCTGCCAATTTTATGGTGAAGGGACAAGAGCATTTAATTTGCAAGTTAAAATGATCTTTGTGTGGTTTGAAGCAATCACTGAGAGTACGGTATCAAAATTTTGATGCTTTCACATTGGATCATGAATTTATTAGAAGTGAAGTTGGTTATTGTGTTTATTTTAAATTAATTGATGATCAACTACTAACCATTATTATATATGGTATTTGTTGGTAATGATAAGGGAATTTTTAGGTACCTTATGGGTTAATTACTTGGTACGTTTGATATGAAATATTTATGGATTGCAAAATGTATCTTGGGTATAAAAATATGTATGGATTGGGATAGTAAAAAAAATGGTTAAATCAAAATAAGTATGATGACACTATTTTAGTATGTTTTACCATGCAAAATTGTAAACAAATTAACATCCCTTTTTAGTTCACATTAGGCTAAGCATAGAAAATATCCTAAAATAAATGATGATCTTGAAGAGTCACATAAAAGTTTGTATGTTGATGCAGTGGGAAGCCTCATCTATGCCATAATATATACAATATATGAATTGCCACGGCAATGGGAGTTTTGAGTAGGTTTATGTCAAACCCTAGTAAAGAACACCATACTTATGTTAAAATGGTTTGAAAATATTTACAAGGAACTTCTAAGCATTACATTTTTTATCATGGGCTTGAAATGTGGGCATGATGGTTTACAAGGCTTTGTTAGTTCTAGTTGGGCTAGTGATCTAAATTACACGAGGTCTATAAGTGGTTTTGTATTTACTTTGTTTCGAGGTACAATTAGTTGGATGAGAAAATGATAACATTTGATCACTTTTATGCTATAGAAGTAGATTACATGATTGTGACATGTGCCTATAAGGAGGCACTATGGTTACAAAGATTATGTTCAAGTATTAGCTTTCAACATAGATGGATTAGAATTGGATGTGATAGTTAGAGTCATTTATTTTGCTAAAAACCCAGTGTATCATGCTCGCACAAAGAACACTAATGTTAATATCAATTTGTTTAAGAAATGGTTGATGATACAAAAGTGGTGTTACAAAAAGTAGACTCCTCAAAAAAATATGCAAAATTTCTTCCTAAGCTATTGAGCATAGAGAAATTTGATTAATATTGATGAGCCTTAGAATTGACTAGTTTCCTACTATAATTTCATGTTTTTTATCTTTTTTCTACTAAGCTTTAAAAAATTTATCAAAACGTTTTATATATCTTAAAGTATTTCAAAGCATTTAAAGGTTATATATGTTGTGTTAATAAATCTATTTATGAATTTCAAGCGTCTATAAGTTTAGTAGAATTTATTGATTAATTATAATTATTAACTATGAAATGTGCCTTTAAAAATAAGACTAACCCCATAGCGAAAAAAGACCTGTCAACCTGCAACAGATTGCTTTCTATCTCATAGCAAAGGGGTGACAGTTCAATAAGCAGAGGATTCAATTGACTATAGCATCAGCATGTTTTCAAAATGGGATGAAGATGATTGTTGGAGGATATGGACACAAGTATCCATGTAGCATTTCATCTGCTCAATAAACATGAAGGAGGAAGAAGTATGTTCTAACAAGGAATGTTAGTTATGATAAAGCTTGTTATGTCTGGCGCATTCCTTTGTTATAGCAGCCTTCTTGAAAGATGTAGAATCCTTATATGATTTTTGCACTCTTGCTTCCAACAGTTGGTTGTTTTTGTTAAACTTTAAAGACTCGAGTCTTCTTCATATCTTCCTAGAATAGTTGACATTTGTTTGATAGTTTGTTTACAATCTTATAATAATTGGACTCTAATAGACCCTATTTAGGAAGGTGTTCTATTGAGAGACTAGAGATGCTAGGCTACATGCTATATCTTTGCAGCATATTAGAATGAATATCAGTTGTTATATTATGTTTTTTATGTCTGATATATTACTGTGTCTAGTGTGTTTTCTAACCTAAAATAATGTAAAGCGAACAAAATGCAAAGGAAGAAAAACTCAAAACAACACATCAATGTTAGCCTAGTTAAACTTGAACAAAGAAAAGATGAAAACAAATGAGTTACCTTGCCCAAGTCGATTGGTTGGTTGGCCCTGTTGATTTGATCATTTGTGTGCTCCTTCGAATGGAAAATCACTTGAAACTAGATGCAAAACGATGTTGAGATTCTAATGATGCAAGTGGGTATGTGAGTGAGTGCACAAAAAGGCTGCAAAATGAGCTCAAAGTTGCAGCAATGGAGGATGGTGTGAGAGCTTGAGGACTTGGTTGCTTGAGTGCTTGAATGCTTGAATGTGTGAATGAATGAAAATGAGGTCAAAATCCTTTAATTTTAGGGGAAAGGCCTCTAAAGAATGGAGGGCTAGGATTTAGCCACCATGGACAAGATGAAGGGCTATGGTGAGTTGAGGACTCACAAGCCATCACATCTTGCCATGTGGGAATGAGGTGTCAAGAAGGAATGTGATGTGGGGATACTTGAAAGTACCTTGGGATTGGGACAAGATCTCCTCATAAAGGAAGTCATTGTCCCCATGTGGGAGATGTGACACATGAGAAATTTAAAATTCCTCAATAATCCACATAGGGAAGAGAAAAGCCTTTGAGGAATCTTTAATTCACATGGGGAAGAGGTTGCCTTGGCTAATATGGAGAAAGCATTTATAATGGTTGACTTAGAGGTATGCCATAAATGGCATGGGAATCAGGTTGACCTAATCATATGATTAAGGTTGTGCAAATAGGTGATTAAGGGGGCTAATGAAGGATTAGGGGCAAGTTTTAAGTTATGGAGGATGTGACATTAATCCTGATTAAATGTGTGCACATCCTAATCAAGGATTAATTAAACTAATCCAGATTAAAGGGAGATTATGGAGGATGGGACAAGGAGAGAGGAAAAGGGGAATCTTAAAATTGATTTAAATTCAAAAGGCCAAATAACTAAATTAAATAAATTGATGTATTTATTTAATTTAGAGAGGAAGGGGTAGAGGGTAAAGTATTTAATCATTTAATTAAATACCTTAGGAACCTTAGAAAAAGAGGGAATATTAATTAAATAAATCATCTAATTAATATCGATGGGGGATGTGAAATAGACAAATAAAAGGGGATGAATTTGACCATACAGGAGTGGTCAAATTTGGATGTCTACAATTACAATAAGGAATATTTCTCCTGATATATGATTTGTTAAGTTAATTGAAGAGATAGCAACAACTAAGATTCCACATACTAGTTTATTAGTTAGATTATGCATTGTAAGTTCTAAATTTTGATTTTTAGTTTACATTGAATTCATTTTTACCTTGAGATTTCTAATTTAATACTTTATTATATATTTAGTTCAATGATCAAGTTAAGCTAAGTGCTTGTTGCAGCATGGGAATTAATTAATTACAATTTGTAGAGTAATAGGTACCCATAGCAACTAACAGTAACCAGATTGCTTACATTGTTTCTTTAGTTGACAATTGAATGAAGCCTCATTTTGAATAATGAATTGCTTAATATGAAGGATCTTCATGTCCATTAAGTCATGTGTATGATTAGCTACACCAGTTAATTAAACATTAAGGGAAACTCCACATATACAGGGATGCCATGGTCCTCACATCCTCTAGAACTTGATTTGGTATTTTTGTTTTTTTTAGTGTTAAAGGTTCCCTTTTTCTCTTCAAAGGTGTTCAAGAAATAGGAGAATACTAGGAAAATGTGTCTCAAGCTTGCATTCCTAATGTTCATATGTAATAACTTGTTTATATTTTCTATTTTAGCTTTATATTTTTTTCCTCATATGGAAAAGTTCACATATCATTTTGAGGTGGCACATTTGTCATCTTTAGTGATTTATCTAAACATGTGGAAGTAGGCATCCCATATTGAGGTGGCACATTTGGTGTTTCAATATCTTGGAAGGTGTGTAAGAGCATGTAAGGAAGGAGGTTACATTAGAGTCTTAATCAGCATTATGATAGGTTTAGACACTTTGAATGGATTGAATGAAGACTCAAGCAACGCAAGTTTGGCTAGTCAAATATTCTTGTTTATGGCATATGACATGTAAGGAATATACCAAAATTAGCTTGGAAGACCAAGACCAAGGTGGGAATTGTGATTTTTTCCTTGACCATTTGGGTGGCATACCTCTCTTGGCCTTGCTAATGATTTACCAAAACCATGTGATGGTTTCTAGATTGTACTCCTCTATAAATTGGTGCTTGGATTTAGAGGATGCAATTATTATTTTACATTAGTATTCTTATCTTGCCAAAATTTAGAGGATAAGTTGATGTATTGATGTAACTATTTTAGGATTTAATCAAATATTAGGTCTCTTTTGGTGTGTATTTTTTCTTGCAAGGTTTTCTCCATGTAACCATTGTGTTATGGTTTGCATTTTCTTCTATGGTTGATTTCCATTTCCCTATGATCTATAATTGTTTATGAATTTGGATGCAAGTTAACGTTAAACGTATCTTATTGTATTGTTTCTCCTTTTTTTCAATAGTTTTTTGTTTTCTCCACGTAACATTGATGGTAGGAAAATTTATTTGGGTGAAAAAAAAATCTCAAGATCATTAGGTATAGTAGATTCATGTTCACTTTTGAAGATGGGAGGATCAAATCCTTTCTAGTGTACTACACATCCTAATTTTAACACAGAACATATTTTTAGTAAGAAAACTAAATGGAATGTTGTGTAAGTGGTCTTCAATAAGGAAGGATTCAAGATAGTGCATGGAGCCAAAGTATTGTCTAAGTGTTTATTGTCAAATTTTATTTCATCTTTGATATGAACATCATATAATGACAATTCTAAGGTTCTTGAAAGTTTCTTACTGAGAAGACAATATTGTGGCATGAGTGCATGATAAAAATTAGTGAAAAAGGCCTTAGGGCCTTGAAATCCAACAACTTTGTAGAGGTGATGATTGATTATTTCCTTAGCTTTACTCAAGATTTGATAGATATTTAGGGATTTTAGATTTGATTCATAGTGATATATTTGGTCATATTGACGTACCTTAATTACAAAAGTCATTGTTTATGTTTTTGATTAGGTGAAATGCAGGTTTTGAAGGGACCTGAAACCCTTTACAACCAAAAACAGAGTTGTAAAAATAACAGCCTGTAGCCAGCCAAAAACCAACCCCCAAACAAAAAACTTCAAGATTTACATTTAGAACTACTCTTGTGGGAGTGGAGAGTCATGTCAAAAGAAGGCTTAGAGAATTTTTTTTTTCCCTTTACAGTTATCCAGTCTTCTTCCACTTGCGTTGCCTTAGCATGCCAAGCTGGCATACTACTATCCTGAAGAAAATTGCCTGTCACCACTATCTCAGAGATTTCGTTAGTATTTTTTCCTGCAGGCAATGTCTTATTAGAAAAGCTACCAGTAATGGCAATCAGAGACCCATTCTCACGCTCATTTGGGGTTTCAACATGATAATCTTTCTCAATATCAGTCACCCCTTCATTTGAGACATCTGGAGAGGATACCCCAAGACCCTGTGATTCCAACGCAACCACCTCAGAAAAGCTCCTATGTTGCTCAGGTTTCTTCTCAACCATATAATGTTGTTGAGAGGCACCTTTCCACCATGTAGCCTTTATTGCTTTCTTCTCTAATCCACATTGTGTAGCAGCATGACCTTTTTTAAAGCATCTTCGACAGCGGAAGGGGACCCCTTCATAATCCAAAGATTGGACCCAAGAACCCTTAGAAGATTTGAGTAAAATCTCAGCAGGGAGCCCTTTTGAAACATCCATGTCCACCAATATACGGGAAAATGTGGAGTGAAAAATATCAGAGGATTCAACATCCACCAACAAAAAATCTCCAAGGGCATCACCCACATCTTCTAAAAGAGAATCAGCCCATAAATGGAGGGGGAGATTAGGCAGCCGAACCCAGATTGGGATCTTATTGAAAGTTTCAGAGGAAGGATTGAAATCAGAATGCCAAGGCTTAATCATCAGCAAAAATCATTGTTTATGTTTCCTTTGTATAATTCACTGATATAAAAACTCAAAAATAACTTATAGTACCAAAGAAATTACCATTGATCTTATAAGGGAATATGTCACCAGGTAACACTAATCTATATGAATTCAAGCAACATCATAGCATAATAGAAAACAATAAGAATGAAAAAAAGAATAAAACAACCACACAAAAGAGAGATTAATGTACCTTGATAAATCCCCTTTGGGAAAAAACCATCCTCTAAAGCATCAAAACTAAGTCTTGATTCCAAATGAATTGTCATAGACCTTATAAGGAAATATGTCACTAGGGGTCACTAATCTATATGAATTGCAACATCCTAACATAATAGCACATAACAAGAATGAAAGAAAGAATAAAATAACCACATAAAATATAAAATAATATATCAAAAGAAACCTCTTTTGGAAAAAATCCATCCTCCAAAGAATCAAAGTTAAGCTCTAATACCAAATGAATTACCAGTGATCTTATAAGAAAATAGGTCACCAAGTATTATTGATCTATATGAATTTCAACAACATCCAAACATAATAGCATAACAATACTGAAATAAAGAATAAAAAATCCACACAAAAGAGAGACTAATATACCTTGAGATACCCCTTTTGAAAAATACACATCCTCCAAATAATCAAAACCAATGTATTCTTAGTAAAAAAAAAATTATAATACACTATCAAGATTTGAACTTTCATAAAATATCAACTCTCTCAATCAAGGAGGAAATCATGCAACATATGGTCTTCTTCAATAATAATGTGAAATCATTGTTGTATTTCTCATGAGATTAATCCAAGAATAAATGAGATACACACATCCCACTCTATTCTCCTCTAGATCTCCTTAGAAAGAAACTTAAGCATCCATGTGCATAAATCAAGTGTACTCACAATGAGTATGCACAAGATGACGATCAAACATAATATTATTACTAACCTCCATCCCAAGCCTTCTATTTATAGGAAAGATGAAAATAAGAGTGGATAAACTTACTATTTTTTTATCCACCCTTAATCAATGCACCCATGCACCAATAATCAATGCATCCAAGTAATTCTCAAAGGTGGATGCCCAATTTTGACTCTAGGACCAAGATTCATTGAAATATTGAAGGAAACTAAAATTCTCTTTCCAATCTAAGTGTCCAAAGTGAATTGGCTCATGTGACCCCACATTAAAATAATTGTACAATACATCTAATAATTAAATGCATCTCTCTAGTGTGCCTTGCAAATTAAATACATTTTCCCAATGTGCCTTCCATGTTAAAACTTGAGTTCATTAATTCATGTTTTTATTAAACTATGGCCCCTTATTAAATATATTTATTTAGTGTACAACATCCACAAAAAATACATTTTCAATGTCCCACACAAAAACTACCAAGGAAAATATTACACCTCAAAGTGTGGTGCCCCATTTTAAGATTGACCAAAACTTTACAAAATATTCAATATTCCTATTTGCAAGGTGTGTAATACCTTTGCCAACATCTTTCATTGATGACTTCTTGTGGAGAATGTGGGTTTTATTCCTCAAACATAAATTTGGGATCTTCTCAAAGTTCAAATTACAAAGCTCTCGTAGAGAACTAGACAAATAAGAAGATCAAGATGTCGAGGGAAAAAATAGTGGAGAATTCTATTCAACAAAGTTTTACAGCTTTTATAAGGGAATTTGGAATTGTGAGGCATAATACTCAATATACCTCTTAGAAAATTGAAATTGTAAAGAGGATGAACAACATGCTAATGGAGAGAGATAGAATTATACTTAGTGGAGCCAATTTGGAACAAAAAATTGGGAAAAATTTGTGAGCATAACTTCTCTAATTAAAAATAATAATAATAATAATTCAACTTGTGGACAAAACCTTGATAAGGCTTGGCCAAAAAAGAATCCTTTGTTACTGTAGACATCTAAATTTGGACACTTAATTTATCCAAATTCATCCCCTTTCGTCTTATTTTCGTTAATTAAGTAATACTGCTATTATTTAATTAATATCTTTAATTTTGCCAAATCCCTATGCATTTAATCAATAATACCTTTATCTCTTTAATCCTCCTTCCATCAATTGAATTAAATAAATATTCCATTTATTTAATTCCCTTCATGTCACATCCTCCATCATTTTTATCTTATCCTAATCCATCTTCTAATCTCATTGATATAAAAGTACATGCCTAATCCTTGATTAGGATGTGTCAGCATCCTCCAACTTTTTGCAAGTTGGCCCTAATCTCTTAGCCACCTAACCTCCTCTAATCTCTTCATTACCTTTCCTCATGTGATATTTGACTTGTCAGCTAAATTAATCACATGTGAAATCTAACTCTTCTAATCTTCATTAATCAGCCTAATCAAGTACTTGCACAATCCTAATCAATTTCAATCAATCAGCCCTATTAAATGCTTTTCTTTTTTGACAAGGCATCTCCCTTCCCCATGTGAATTTTTAATTCACTTTTAATCCCCCAATGCACTCAAAAGGAATTTTTAATTCCTTCACTCCTTCCCACATGTCCTCTCACCCACATGGGACAAGGACATCCTTTATGAGGATATCTTGACCAAATTCCAAGGTACTTTGTACC
>VDFB02173181.1:54363-95996 GCA_007258455.2 Sequoia sempervirens | reverse complement strand
GCTAATTGTGGATGGTGTTAAGGGATTCCTTGCTAACATGAAATTATTTTAATATAATAAGATGTATATAATGACTAATCATCACAGTTTTAGGTGTAAGAGTATGTGAGTGTGTGACTGAGGTTAATTGTATGAGAAAGTGTAAATTCGAGTGATATAATGAGAGTACTATCTCAATCATTGTGTGCCAACATTAGAATATCATGAGATTTGTAGGAGAGTGTATGAAAAAAGTTCGGATCAAGTGTAAGTTATGTGATCAACATTGAAGATCCAAAAACCTTATCTTTTAATCTGGTAGGACTGGTGTCTTACATATTGAGATGATGCTTGAATATTTATATTGGGGATTGGTGTTTCCAATAGGTTAGTGCCTACAAATACAATATGTGATTGGTGTCTCCAATAGGTTGGTTCCTAATTAATGATTGTATTTTTTTTATTATTTCTATGGGAATATATTTGGAAAGTAGATCCAAGCAGTTCTTCTCACCGTGGTTTTTCCCATTCCAAATTTTTATATATATCTAGTGTTCATTGTGTGGATGTGTGCATCTATATTTCTTGATTGATACTAGTTGTTTTGATTCATGTTTGGAGAAGTGACTAATATTAATTCATGTTGAATTAAAGAGATTTAAATAGATTTGATATAATTTGATTCATCCCCCTCACAATGTATTGTGTGCCCTTGAGAAAATAACTTGCACACCCAAATCATTAATTTTACTTACATAAATTAAATTCATTTCCAAACTAGGGATATGTAATACACCATTGATTCTCTTCACTTTCCTATCAAGGATCAAAATGGGACTCTTCCATGATGAGAATTCTTTAGATGAGAGTTATCTTCAAGTTATACCTTCCCATCAACATCTTCTTCATATTTCAAAAACTAACTCCCATGTGAGGTCATGTAGAAAAAAACACTAGACTGTATCAACCATGGACAATTTTATGCATGTGTATCCAAAGTTGTGACAAAAGTATCACCATCATCTTGGGAGGACTTTTCAAACTCATCATTAAAATCAATCTTCTTCTTTTTCTCCTATGTGTAATCTAGATTCTAGAGTTCCCATGTTTTATTTAGTTCTAACATATTGGTCTTCGCAAGAGATTTAGATGCTTCATTAGATTTGAATTTAGAAATGTCCTTCTTGTCTTTTTCTTTCTATCTTAAATGAATAAATAGGGTCTCCTTAGAAAATTTGGTTGTCTTTCTTTACATATCTTAAGAAAGTAACAATGCAACCACCTCATCTATTTTAAAATTGGAGGTAGTGCTCCTAACATCCATAACAAGGCAACCCCATGAATATGGAAAAGATCATAGAAAATTCATACATTGATCTTGCCCCTTCTTTTGTCCAACATATTGCAACTAGGACATGATCATGTTGAAGAATTTGGACATTTGGCCACAAAATATTTACTAGGGATTTAGCTTGATGAATATTTCCCAAGTTCTTCTAAATATTTTATTTGATATTCTCCTCATGCACATTTAGAAATACTAAATCTACCAAATAAAGTCTAACAAGACCCTTATTTTTTGGGTGCATTATGTCTCATTCTCCTTGTTTCATTGTGGTAGGTTTGAATCTAGATACTATATCCCATAGATCTCTATCCATGAGCATATCCTCAATCTTGAACTTCAAAAGCTTAAATTTCATGCTTGATAACTTCTCCATCTCTATCCTTGATATGCTTTCCATTTTTCTGTCATTCTCTTTTTCTACCAAAGCTTTCACTCAATCCTAGATTAATAAAAATACCTTGTACCTAAACCTAGAATTTGAGGTGATCAAGCTTTGAGACTATATACTATTATATTAGAGAAATATTGCATAAAAATTAAAATAACAAAAAATTTACATAAAAAATAATAAATCATAACACAATGATTTATGTGGGGAAAACTCTTTCAAGAAAAAAACTTCACTTTAAAATAACTCAATGTATTATTTATTAGTGAAAGGTTATAATACATTTGTAGAGTCTAGGCCTTTATAGGATTTATTCAAACTCAATTTAGTGATATCAAATTTTGTTAAAGTCGTTGCTCTTTTGTACACTTTAGGCCTAGTTTTACCCATCACATATAGTTGATCTAATCATTTTTTGTACGGGTCTCCATTTATCAATGTTTTCCTAAGTGTTACCCTTTTTCATCTCCCATATACCTATCATATGTTAAAAATTTATGCAAAATCCAAGAAAATTCGAAGTGTGAGATGTTTTGGGTCATTTCTCTAAGTATAAGATAGTTTGTCAAATTCTCAAGGTTTTCCTTACTTTTATATCATCCATTCAAGCCTTGAAACTCTAACTCAATACCTTAGATTCTTATATGTGCTATATTTTTGGATTTGTGTTTCTTAAGGTATCATTTCCTTGGAATTCCCAAAATTTGATCTTCAAATATTTGTACTTTTATGTTAAGATTTTTATGGAAACCATAGTTTTGAACTTGTTTTGGTTTGTGTAACTTGTGACAGGCATGCTTGATTCTTGAACATAGACTTCCCAAAATTTTCAGTAAATAATTTATTAGAGTTAGACTTTTAACATTGCCTCTACTTGGGTACCTATTTCTTGTCATGCTTGACTCCTAAACTTTACCAATGATGTATTAAAGTTTTAAAATTATAACTTCACACCTCTCTATTATTGAGTACTTCTTGATCATCTCCAAACCCTGATACTCGATAAAATTCCTTCATCCATCCTATCAGAGTCAGAGATGTGAGCTTTCCTTCAAACTTTTACAAGGTATGAGTCATCTTTGAACCTTAATCCTTGATACTTTATACAATTCTATCTCAAGATTACTTATTCAAAATTCCTTCCATCAACATACCTTAATGGTATGAGTTCCTTGTCACCCCAAAGCCTTGACTTTTGACATCTCAATAAGAGTATGAGTCATTTAAGGTATCCCTAAAATAGAAACCCCAACACTCTTGTTCTTTTCACTATTCAAACCTATCTACCTTCTTGCATGACCCAAAATACCATTTATGATCAAATTTGGTACCAGAAACTTCAAACAAGAGGATTTCAGAAACAAACTAAATGAGAATGGAGAAGTGGTAAGAAATAAGGAAATACTTGTGTGTAAGGGTTACTCACAAGTGGAAGGAATAGACTTTGAGGATACATATTCCCTAGTGGCTAGGATGGAAGCTATTAGAATGTTTTTGGAATTTGCAGCATGCAAGGACTTTAAATTTGATCAGATGGATGTGAAGTCTACTTTTCTAATGGTGAATTGGAAGAAGAGGTTTAAATGGAACAACCAGAAGGATTTTAGTTGTCAAATCAACTGAATATGGTGTGAAAAGTGAAAAAAGGAATTGTATGGATTGAAGCATGCTCCCAAGGCTTGGCATACAATATTAGATAGTGGTTATGTATGTGGATGATATTATCTTTGAAGGAAATGAAGCTATGTGTAAGAAATTAGCAGAAGAGACACAAAAAGAGTTTGAGATGTCAATATTTGGGGAGATGAATTTCTTCCTTGGGTTACAAAGCAGTCAAACAGATAAAGGAATTTTCATTTCATAGTCAAAGTATGTCAAAGAGATGTTGAAGAAGTTTGGAATGGAAGACTCCAAACTGGTATTCACTCCTATGGTGACTAGTTGTAAATTGAGCAAGGATGATGAATCACGTAAGGCTAATTAGAGAAAATATAGATCTATTATTGGTGGAATACTATATTTAACTGCTACTAGACTGGATATCATACATGTAGTTGGTCTTGTGGCTAGATTTCAAGAAGATCCTAAAGAGACACATGTAGTTGTGAAGAGGATATTTAGATATTTAAAAGGAACTCTAGATTATGGCTTATGGTATCCTAAGGACATTGATTTCACATTAAGTGCTAATATAGATGCAGATTGGGTTGGTTGTGTTGATGATAGGAAAAGTACAAGTGGTGGAGCATTCTTTCTTGGATGTAGATTGGTGTTGTGGTTAAGTAAGAAACAAGATTAAATTTCCTTATCCACTACAGAGGCTGAGTATATTGCAGCAACATCTTTTTGCACACAATTATTATGGATGAGACAAATATTGAAGGACATCAAAGTAGTGTATGATGAGCCTATTTCTATCTTTTGTGATAATACAAGTGCAATTAACATTTCAAACAATCTAGTGATTCATTCAAGGAAAAAGCACATATCAATTAGGTATCACTTTTTAAGAGAGAAGGTTATGGAGAATGAGGTGAAGCTTGAATATGTACCTGCAAAGGATCAAATTATTGACATATTTACTAAGGCTCTTACTAAGGATACTTTTGAGGATCTTCGGGAGAAGTTTGGGGTTATTTCACCTCCTTATTTGAACTAGATAAATATGGAGATGCATCGGTCTAGTGGATCGATGGATTCATCTATTTTATGGAATAATGTTGGTGGCTACCTCTCAGGGGGAGTAAGTAGTGTCATCTATTGTCATTGTGCAGAATTCCTAATTTGGTTGGGTGTACTCCTAAGGGGGAGTATTGAGAGAAAGTATATTGGTTTAGTGTCAAAGGGGGAAAGAAATGTAAATTTTTTAATCCTTTTCCATTGATGTCAAAGGGGGAGAAAAAATCATTTGAAATTTTTTATCTACTCATGGGGAGAGAAAAGAAAATCATAAGAAAATGTGTTCATAGCAATTGTGTTGTCTTTGATGGTTTTCCACATCATGTGTTTCCATCAATGAAAAAGGGGGAGATTGTTGCAAGTATGAAGGTGTTGTCATTGGTGTCAACTATGTGTTGATGAAAGTTGTGTGCATGTATAGTTGAGATATTGAGGAAGTGTTGTGAGTACATGGAGCTATATTTATGTTGCAGTGTTTGGAGATGTGTTGGAATGAAGTAATATGCTGAGATGATGTCTCTGGTACTTGGTTTCCAACTGTTTTTGAGAAAATTTGATAAAAAAAGAAAACATTGTTGTGCAAGTGTTCAAAATGTGCTTTGAGATGTGATTTTTTTTCCTTCTATATTGATTCTATGGGCCTATGCAAATCTGATATGTTGTTCAAGGTTGTCAGTAGATTCTATATCCAAAGTTTGGATTCCTGGATTGTTGTACAGAGTGAGATATGTTCACCAATATGTGAAGTAGTTTTTCAGTGTTATTTTTTGTGGTATGGGAGAAATGTAGTTTCTCCACATTTCTCCACATTTAGTCTCAAGTTATGTGGATCTGGGAAGTTTCTTATAATTTTTGTATCTTTTAGAATTCAAAGTTTCACTTGATTTGGTATAGTATTGTGTGTGTTTCATGCATCAATATGTGTATAAGGTCAACTAGATTTTTTGGGTTGAAGTATCTCTATGATGCGAGTTTGGATGAAGTCTTTATTGGATCTCAAGTGGTTCATGGATTTTTCTAGATCATTTTCAAGTGAATTTTATCTTTCAAAAGTTTTGGATTGATTTAAGGAAGTGTGTACTTAATGTTTTATGGTGTTTATCATGGGTATTGGCCGACTTGGTGTTAACACTACATACGAAGTTTATGAAAGTGTGTTGAGGTGTGTTAGGATTAATTTGGGTCCTAATTAAGGATTTATATGGGTCACCTTCATTCCTATCCATTGTGGGAATGTTTGGGTGTTGACCTAATTTTAAATTTTAAATGTAATAGATAGTTGTCGACCTTGGAGAAGGTTTTCAAGGTTGAGGGTGATATAAATAAGAGTGGTGTTGTTGTAAGATGCAAGATAGAGGAAATATAGATGCAAGATCAATGCAAGTGATGAATTTGATGTGAATTACAAAAGTATATATGTGAATTTGAGTAGAGTAGTGCAAACTTCAAAGTGTTGGATTCTTGAAGGTAATGAGCTGAAGTTGTCCACAATCTTTCATACAAGGATGCAAAAGTGTTGGAGCATTTGTGGTGGATTCCTTGTTGCATTGAGAATTTTTTCTTTGTGTAACATTTCTCTTCTATCTTCTTTGTTTATTTTTGTGGTAGTGAGCCCTAGTTGTGATCCTTTTTGGATAGTGTGTCTTATTCTAGCAATGAGCCCTTGTATTGGTTTTGCAATTACTTATATTATGAGCTAATCTTCATCGTGGTTTTTCCCTCATTTGGTTTTTCACATAAATCTGGTGTTCTCTTGTGTATGGTGTTTTTATTTTTATTTTTATTATCTATATTTCATGATTAATCACTTTAACAAAATAAGGGTTTAATGAATGCATGTGGATCTGATTACTATTGAGGGTTTTGATGTTTTAATCTACTACAAATGATTCACCCCCCCTCTTAGTTGTCATGTTCATGCAACAATAATATTTTATCAAATAAAGAAAAAAAATATTTGTGAAAAGAAGACACTTCAAAGAAACTTCCAAGTTGTATGTTTTGTCCTCAACTAGAATGCTAGATTTAAGAAAAAGGAAAACATGGGAAGTTTGAATCTTCATTGGCTTGGTCCATATGAAGTTGTTGAGAAGTATGGTAACAATGTGTATCATCTCTAGAATTTGACAAGATATTTAATGGATCTTCCCATCCACGGTCAAATTTGAAGCACTATTTCATGTGAAAAATGCTAGTTCTACCCTATAAATACTATGTTTTGTCTTGTAAATATAGTGTTGTGTGTATGTGTAGTCATAACCATTATTTGATCATGATGAAGTGTATTACCTTAGTGATTTTTTTGTCTCTTTTGGATTTCTCCTAGAGATAGTTGGGATCTCATCATGTTTTCAAAAGACACATCCCCAACTAGAGCTTTTTTTAACTCAATTTAGTCAAGTTTTTTAATTCTTCTCTTTTGTACACTTAGACCTATTTTTACCCATCACATATAACTGATCTAAGAATTTTTTGTATTCGTCTCCTTTTTTCAAAATTTTCCAAAGTGTTACCCTTTGTCATTCCCCATATGTCCCTCATGTATTAAAAGTTGTGAAAAGTCCAAGAAAATTCTAAGTGGGATTGTTTTGGGTCATTTTCATAATTCTAGGGTACTTTATTAAAATTTTAAAATTTTGATTTTCTTCTTATCTACATATTGTTCATCCATGCCCTAAAAATCTAATTCAATTCATTATATTCTTTTGTGCATCATATTTTTGGATTTGGGATTAGTAGGAAATCATTTCCTTAGTGTCCTTGTACTCTAATCCTTGAAGCTATACACTTTTCACCTATTATTTTTCATCGCCACGAAAGTTTTAGACTCATATTTTCTTTTGTAACTTGTGGTTGGTATGCCTAACTCTTGAATCCTAAATTCCTAAACTTTTCACTTAGTAACTTATCAAATTTGGAGTCACAACCTTACCTCTACCTAGGTAGCTATTTCTTATCATGCTCAACTCTTGAACTATTCTAATAACATGATATACATTTTTAGAGTTGAATTTTCACTCATCCCATATTTAAATACTTCTTCCTAAGAATCTTTGAACCCTGAAACCTAATAAACTTCATTCATACATCCTATCAAAGTTGGAAATGTGGGAATTCCTTCAAAGTGGTATAGGTTATGAGTAATATTTGAACCTTGATTCCCAACACTTCCTACTATTATATCTTATTGGGATTGCTTGTTCAAATCTCTCTCCATCTACATACCTTAGTGGTATGAGCTCCTTGTCACCATTGAACCCTAACCTCTAAAATATTGACAATAATATGAGTCATAATCTATCTTTGACATCTAAATCTCAAAACTCTCATGATTTTTACTATTTAAGCCTATAACACCATAAATGATTTAGTGAGGCTCTAAAACTATGAAAAAAAAATCATTTCTATCCAAAATTCATTTTTTATATCATAAGCATAGATTTAAAGAGAATAAATAATTAGGGAACCCATGTTGTGTTTAATTTTGTGGTAATATCTATGAATTTATCCTTTTCACTTCTCCGGACTACTATTTTAACATATTTTGGGGGTTTTTTTTCCACCCTATTCACTCATATATTGAAATAGTCACTACTTATAATGATGGTCAATGTGAACAAGATAATTTTATCACACTTATTTTTGTCACTTTAGTTCATGAAGGGTTAATGTATACATGTGGACATTAATCTTGGTGATGTTTATTCTTTGCAAAGTGAAACAATCATGTTTCTTTTCAAAGGGTCATATACTCTAGTTGTAAATCTACAAATGTAGGTTTATTCTTCATTCTAAGGTTTGAATTTTTTTGTTTTCTATAGATTAATGAAGGCATAGAGATTATTCTAGGGTTTCAAAATATTAATGCATTCACCATCTAAACTTTTCATTCTAGAATTTGTAGAGATGTAGCAATTGAAGTATGTATCTATAATCATGTCTCTCCTTGGCCAATTGTTGATGTTTTAGAAGATACTATTTCTTGTAAAGTTTTCTTTCACTACATTTTCTATTGTGACTATAACAAGAATTAGATAAGTTCCATAAAACTTTAACATATCATAATTTGTTATCTATAATATTCTCTTTCATATTACAAATCATATTTTCAAGTTTGGAGAAGAATATTTAAGTATATCTATTTTTCCCATATCAGTCCTTTGTTGTTATTTCTTGTTTGATATCTATGATATATAAATGTGACTTTGTGACCCAGCAAGGCACTAGCCTTGAAGAATTTGACCCTCCACACAAATTTAAGCCAAGACAATTATTTAATATTATGTAATATGTAGAGTAGGATTTATCTATGTTATTCGTGTTTAAGTTATATAAACCATGGAATAATCTTTAGTAACCTTAAATAGTTAAATAATTTAGAGAAACATGTCCAATATGCTAGTACCTTGCCAATGTGTGAGAAATGTTAACTAAAATCATCCTAGATATTTTTATTATGTTTAGGTATATGTGCAATGTATTATATTAGCTATATTAGAGGTATTTTACGGCTAGTTAATCTTGACCTATTGGGAAATAATAGGGTTCAAGTGTATTTTTGGGTATAGTTATTGATTATTATGCTCATGTCATATTGTAACTAATCTAAAAGCCTATTAATGATATGTATAGGAATACCCTTCTATATTTAAGTAGAGCTCAAAATGTAGGAGAAACTACCCACTCTAATTATTAGTATTTAACCATATCCAATCTGTTGATGAAACCTTATTCTACCTTCTTGATGGAAAATAATTGGACCTAAAGGTGAAAATAAGTTTAGATATTAAAGACTTGTGGTTTTGGGACCTACAAGAGTATCACCAATCAAATATTTGGAGTATTTATAGTAGCATTATAATAAATTCAAAATTTAAAATCAAAACCTCCAACTCAAGCACTTAATAAATAAGGTAAGTAATATAAAAAACCATCAAATAGTAATTAAAAATCTATGAGGTAAAACCACCTAAAAATGTGGAGCCAAATCCCTAGTTAAGATTCCATCACCCAAATCCCAAAATGAGTTCATAGATCAAAATAGATTATTCCTTCTAGCTATTATGAGTTCAACAAAATTCACCCATCAATTTGGGTGCTCTATTTTTTCTTCATTATCACCATTCGAAGATGTCTTATGGTGCAATGAAACACACATCATAAGTTGGTCAACATGTGTAACTCCAAATAAAATTTATATTTTCATTGTAGAAAACTCAAATTTTAGAGGCCATAAATTTTCATTTGGGAGGCTATTAGGGCCAAAAAATTTTAAAAAAATTGAATGCACAAGACAATTGAGAGGGGGGGTTGAATCAGTTGTATCTTAAAAATTCAAAACCCTCACAAACATTCAAATCCACATTAATTCAATTAAACCTTAATCTGTTAAAGTGATTTATCATTAAAGAAAATAATAAAAACTAAATCAAATCAACACCATGAACAAAGAGACACTAGATTTATGTAGAAAACACACGATGGTAAAAACCATAGTGAGGATTAACTCACAATATAAAGTAATATCAACACCAAATAAAATAGGGATCACTACTCAAAAGAAAGAAAGGATCTCTACCAAAATATAAAAGAAGATAGAGAAGAGTGTTACAATGATAAATCCATCTCAATGCAACAAAATAATACACCACAACATCACCAACACCTTCACAATCTTTCTAAATAATTGTAGACACCTTTTGCTCATTGATTTCAATAATCTAACACATGAAAGCTCACAATCCACTTCTCAAATTTGCACTCTACAATTTTGCACTTCACATTATTCACATATCTCACATATATCTTATCATCCCTCAACAACTCTTGAGTCATATTTATACCATCTCCAACCTTGAACACATTCTCCAAGGTTAGCTATGCACTTGAACCATGCAAATAAAATTTGGTCAACACCAAGACAATCTTACAGTGGAAAGGAATGAAGGAAGACCATAATACACCTTAGCTAGGACCTAAATCCACTCATACACACCACACCATACTTCCACAAACGTCAAAGCAACTTTGCAATTAGTGTAAACACCCACCCAAGGTCGGACAAACATGTGTTAACACCATTAACACTTAAGTACATGCTTCCTCAAATCCAAAGACAAATAGTGGACACCACATAGCACTTGAACATGATCTAGAATATTCCATAAACACCCTAAAAAATAAAAAATTCCTTCACAAAAACTTCCACTTGAAGAATGTACACACCCAATACACTCAAACAACTCTTCCATACACCATAACTCAAGAAACTAACTTCCACTTGAAGAATGTACACACCCAATACACTCAAACAACTCTTCCATACACCATAACTCAAGAAACTAATTTTTGAAGCACCAAATCTCAAGAAAATTCAATAGAATAAAGATACAAGAACTATCAATACCCTTCTAGATCTGCAATACTTGAAACTACTCTATGGAGAAATTTGGAGCCAAAGCATTTCTCCCAAACACCTTTATAATATACAATTCACACAGTGGTGAACTCAACTTTCTCTACATGACAATCCAACACACCAAATTTTGGATGCAACACCTCTAAACACATCTAATCAACATATCTGAATCACACAAGTAGATCTTCAACCAATAATAACTGTGGAGTAAAACCAGAACACTACTTTGCAACACAAAACACCACTGAAATACACTGTTCCTCTTTTTATTCAATTTTCTCAAAAGAACTTGAAAACCAAGTACTAGAGACACATTCTCAATATATTTAGCAAAAGAAACATTATCAACATCTTCAACACTTCCTCATCACCATCAAGCCAATTGCAACATAACAACTCAACCATACATCCATAGACAAAATCTTATCAAAGGAACACTAGAGGTTGACACCCGTAGCTTACTAACGGCAACATAATGAAACTAATCAAAGAATCATCATAAACAACTCAATACCAACTACTCATACTCTTGGAACAATCTCCTTCTCATACACTTGAAACCAATGACAACACCAAATCTTTTTGACATCAATGACAACACCAACTGCACATACTTACAACAATCTCCCCCTTTGTCATTGATGGCAACACATGATGTGAAAAACCATCAACAATAAACACAACTCTAATCATCAATACTCTGCTCCATACCAACTCATTATCTCTTTTCACAACTAGCTTATTACTCTCTCCCCTTTGATAACTAACACTTTTTATTTCATATTGTTCTCTTCCCCTTTGTGTCTTTTCTTTTCACATGACTCTCTCCCCATTTGACATCAATGGAAAAGGGAAAAATATTTTCATCACTCATTTTCCCCCTTTTACATTAATTATACTATTCACTGTTGCTTTGCAACTTCCTTACCTTTAGTGCTCTTCATACTCCCCCTTAAGAGAACACACTAAATTGCATCAGTAAGCAACCACTACAAAATGACAACATGCATCTTGACTGTAACAAATAATTCCACTACCTACTCCCCCTGAGAGGTCACCACCAACATCAGTTTAGACCAAAGAATGAATCTTGAGATCCACTAGACTGATGCATCTCCTTATGCATGTAGTTCAAAGAAGGAGGGGAAATGACCCCCAAATTCTCCCAAAGATATTTAAAAGTATCCTTAGGAAGAGCTCCTTAGTAAATATATCAACAATTTGATCCTTTGTAGGCACATATTCAAGCTTCATTTTATTTTCTACAAAATTCTCTCTCAAAAAGTGATAACGAATTGAGATATGATTGTCCTTGAATGCATTACCGAATTCTTTGAAATATTGATAGCAATTGTATTATCATAGAAGATAGAAATTGGTTCATCATATACCACTTTGATATGATTTAATGTTTACCTCATCCATAAAAATTATGTGCAACAAGATGTTTTTGCAATGTATTTTTCCTCTACAATAGATAAATATATTGAATCTTATTTCTTACTTGCCATGGCACCAATTTGCATCCAAGAAAGAATGCACCACCATGTATACTTTTCTTATCATCTACGCAACCATCCCAATCAACATCTATGTAAGAACTTAGAGTAAATTCAATATCCTTTGGATACCATAAGCCCTAATCTAGAGTACCCTTCAACTGAAACATGTGACTCTCTAGGATTTTATTGAAATCTAGCCATAAGACAAACTGCATGCATGATATTTAGTCTAGTAGTAGTTAGGTGTAGCTGTCCTACAATCATTGATCTATACTTGCTCTGATCAACCTTAGGTGATTCATCATTCTTTCTCAGCTTGCAACCAATAACCATAGGGGTACATATCGGTTTAGAATCTTCCATTCCAAACTTCTTCAACATTTCCTTGACATACTTTGATTGTGAAATGAAAATACCTTTATTTGTCTGGTTGATTTGTAGTCCAAGGAAGAAATTCATCTCCCCAAACATTGACATTTCAAACTCTTTCTACATCTCCTTTGAAAATTTCTTACGGATAGCTTCATTTCCCCCAAAAATTATGTCATCAACACACACAGCCACAATCAAGATTTGATCTTTTTCAACTTTGAAGTAGATATTTCTATCTATGTTACCTTTATTGAATCCTTGTTGTAACAAGTACCTACCTAACCTTGCATACCAAGCTCTGGGAGCTTGCTTCAATCCATATAATGTCTTCTTAAGTTTGCAAACCATATATGGTTTATTTGATAACTAAAATCCTTTTGGTTTTTCTATGTATACTTCTTCCAATTCTCCATTCAAGAAAACAAAATTCACACTCATTTGATATACTTTGAAATCCTTGTCTGTTGCAAAAGCCAAAAAAATCCTAATAGCTTCTATTCTTACCACTAGAGAAAATCTCTCCTTAAAGTCTATACCTTCTACTTGTGAGTTTCCTTTACACACAAGAATTGCCTTATTTCTTGCCACTTCTCCACTCTCATTCAGTTTGTTCTTGAATACCCATTTAGTTCCAATCACATTTTTGTTTGTTGGTCTTGGGACAAGTTCCTGGGTATGATTATTTTCAATCTACATTAGTTCTCCTTCCATAGCCTTGATCCAATACTCATCCTTGCATGCTTCAACCACTATTTTTGGTTCAACTTTAGAAAGTAAACATGGATTTATCTATTCTTCAACAACTTCCCTTCTTGCAGTATACCTTTTCTCTTATCACCAATAAGTTTTTCTTTAGAATGAGTCTTCTACACATACTTAAGGGTTTTAGGAACCTTTTCTGGAGCTTCTTCCTCTTTAATTTGTACTTCTTTTTCCTTAGATTTTTCTTCTTTTTTTCAAGAATACTCATCTAATTCATATCCATCTATTACCACTAAATTATTTTGTATGTCTTCATCAACCTTGAAGCTTTCACTCTCAACAAACTTTCCTAGCATCTTTTTTTAGCACCGGTAAGCTTTTATTTTAATAGAATATCCAAGGAAGATACCTTCATCAGATATTGCATCAAATTTTCCTAAGTTCTCTTTATCTCTTTTGATGTAACATTTTCTTCTAAAAACTGAAGTATTTGATAGTAGAAATCCTTCCATACCATAGCTCATAGGGAGTCTTTTTGATGTCTACTCTTGTTCGCACTCTATTAAGTATATAAACAACAGTATGAATTGCTTCTCTCCAATAAAATTTTGGTAGATTTGCTTCTTTCATCATTATCCTTGAAGCTTCTTGAATAGTCATATTCTTTCTTTCAACCACTCTATTATGCTGAGAAGTCCTAGGGTTAGACAAATTCCTCTTTATTCCATGATTCTCACAAAATATACTGAACTCATTGGAGGAAAACTATCCACCTCTGTCAAACCTCAAACATTTGATTTTCATATCTATTGCATTCTCAACCATAAATTTGAATGATTTAAACTCATATAGAGCTTTTGATTTTTCTTTGAGAAAAGTAACCCACGCCATTCTAGAATAATCATCAATTAATAGCATGAAATACTTGTCACTTTGAAGAATTCTTACTCTAGTAGGACCATAAAGATCTATATGCACCAATTCCAACAGTCCAGTAGAAGATTGTTCTTTGACTTTGAAACTTCTTTTTTGTTTTCCAACTTGACACTCCTTAAAAATAGCATTGATAGGATTTGCAATCTTTGTTAGATCTCTCACAACTTGAACTGAAATTATTCTCACTAGGCTATAAAAATTTATGTGACACATTCTTCTATGCCATAACCAACTCTCATTGAGCTGAGTCATGAAACGTTAACCATTGGGACCTTTGAGCTGATAGATATTTCCATCTATCCTTTTTCTAGTAGCAATCACAATTTCAGAGCCTTTTCTGATCTCACAACTGTCATCTAAAACATAATATTGTACCCTTTTCTACACATTTTTCCAACACTCAAGAGATTATGTCTTAAAACCTTAACATCATCTATGTTATGCTTGCCATAAAAAATGATTGAAACTTTTCCACATATCTTAGTAGATGTATCATCACCAAACCTAACTAGTCCTCCATATTTTTCAAGTTTAACAAACTTATTCTTATCACCAGTCATATGATTAGAGCATCCACTATCAATGATCCAATAGTTCTTCTCTTATCTACCATGAAAAGAAGACACCAAAGTGCCTTCAGTTTTAGCACTTGCTTCCAAGGCCCTTTCCTTCACACATCTCTTAGAGTTAGCATAATTAGTTTCATCTATAAAGCCATGAACAAGCATTCACGATCCTCATCATCTCCATAATCAAATTCATCATTAGATATACCTACATCTTCTCTATCATAATAAATTTTCTTAATCATCTTACCTTTGTTCTCCCTATTTTTATTATTCAAGACTCTATTTGGACATCTAGAAGCATAATGACCTATCTTTCCACAATTGAAACATTTAAAAGAAAACTTATTGTTGTATTTTCTAGTACCCTTTTTCATTATCCTTACAAAATTATCTTCCACATCATCAAGATCTTCTTGATTTGATTCCACAGTCTTCTCTAATTTGCTAGCCTTAAAAGAAGTCTCAACTTTTGCTCTAGTTGTTCCAAATTATCTCATCTCAAAAGTAGTTAAATAACCATATAGCTAATCTCTGGTATATTGATTCAAGTTTTATAATTCTTCAACGATAAAAACTTTATGACTATAAGTTTTAGGAAGAGTTCTGAGTACCTTCTTTACCACTTCTTCTTTTAGTTCTCCACCAAGAACTCTGATGACATTGATAACTTCATCCACCTTCTAGAAGTAGCTTGTGATTTTTTCATCTTCATACATTTGCAAAGTCTCAAACATGATCTTCAAATTTTGCATCTTAGCTTGCTTGATCTTTCCATCTCCTTCATAAATACTTTCTAAGTTTACCCAAATTTCTCTAGTATTTCTCAGATTCCCAACTTTCACCATTTGAGAATTAGAAAGACCACTTAAGAGAGTACACCTTGATTTACCTTTTTTTTCATAGGCCTTGATCTCATCATCAATACTTGGACCATTTAGAATAATACTATATCCTTTCTCAACAAACCTCCAAATTTCAAATCCAAGAGAAACCAAAAAACCTTCCCTCCTTGTCTTCCAAAATACATAGTCTAATCCAACAAACATAGGAACATATTTCTTGTGTACCATCCCAGATCTACCTCAAGTGGTTAATCTTTCTTCCAAGGAACCTTTCTCTGATACCAATTGTTAAATTCAAAAGACAATAGAGAGGGGGTGAATCAGTTGTATCTTAAAACTTCAAAACCATCATAACATTCAAATCCACATTAATCCAATTAACTCTTAACCTATTAAAGTGATTTATCATGAAAGAAAATAACATAAAATAAATCAAGACCATGCACAAAGAAACACCAAAATTACATGGAAAAACTAAGATGGGAAAAGACACAATGAGGATTAACTCACAATATAAAGTAATATCAACACTGAATACAATAGGTTTTACTATTGGAGGGCTCACTTCCCAAAAGAAAGAAAGGCTCACTGCCAAAATAGAAAAAAACTCTAGAGGAGAGTGTTACAATAAGAAATCCATCTCAATACAATAGAAGAATCCACTATAGCATCACCAATACCTTCATAGTCTTTCTAAAGAGTTGTATACACCTTCTTCTCATTTCATTAAGTAATCTAACACATGAAAGCTTACACTACACTTCTCAAATTTGCACTCTACAACTCTACACTTCACATCATTTGAATATATCACATCTAGCTTATCATCCCTCAACAACTCAACTCATATTTATACCATCTTCAACCTTGAACACATTCTCGAAGGTTGGCTATGCACCTCAACCATGCAAATTCAAAAACATTCATGTGGTGGAAAGGAATAAAGATAGACCACAATGCATCTTATCTAGAACGTAAATCCACTCATACATATCATTCCATGCTTCCAAAAAAATCAAAGCAACTTTTGCAATTTAGTGTAAACATGCAAGGTTAGTTAAACTTCTGTTAACACCATTAACACTTAAGTGCATGCTTCCTCAAATCCAAAAATGACTTGTGAACACCACATAACACTTGAAAATGATCTAGAATATTCCACAAACATCTTAAAAACCAAAAAATTCCTTCACAAACACCTTCCACTTGAAGAATGTACACACCTAGTACAATCAAACAACTCTTCCATACATTACAACTCAAGACATTGACTTTCAAAGCACCAAATATAAAAAAAAAAATAATAAAAGAAAGATTCAAACACTATCAACACCCTTCCAAATCCATAAGACCTAAATCCACTCTGTGGAGAAATGTGGAGCCAAAACAATTCTCCCAAAGACCTTTGTAATATACCATTCACACACTAGTGAACACAACTTCCTTTGCATAATGATCTAGCACAACAAATTCTGGATGCAACACCTCTAAACACCTTTGGTCAACATATTTGAACTATGCAAGCAGATCTTCAACCTAGAAGAATTGCAAAGCAAAAGTAGAACAATACTCTGCAACACAAAACACCACTACAATACACTGTTTCCTCTTTTTATTCAATTTTCTCAAAAGCTCTTGGAAAAAAAAGCACTAGAGACAAATTATCCTTTGAAAAAAGCACTTCCCCATCACCATCAAGCCAACTGCAACATAGCAACTCAACCATACATTCATATACAAAAGATTATCAAAGAAACACTAGAGGTTGACATCGGTAGCTTGCTAATGGAAACATAATGAAACTAATCAAAGCATCATGAGAAACAACAATAACTCAATACCAACTACTCATACTCTTGCAACAATCTCCTCATATATTTGACACCGATGACAACACCAACTCCACATACTTGCAACAAAAAAATATAGAGCTCAAATATATTCATATACCAAGCACATTTAGAAGTAATTTTGAACAATGTGTGATATTTATTTTAGCCAAAATGATATAGATAGTATAGATATTGATTTTCTCTCTCCTATAGCTAGACATTTACATTTTTGATACTCTTAACAATAGGAAAGTTTGAGATACTTTTCCTAACACTAAAAAGGACCCTATGTAGAAAACTAATGGTTTGGTATACAATGATGTGTGGCATATTTCTTAAAACATAATCTTAACCATTCAAGATTGTATGTTTTTCAGTGAAGCATTGGTAAAAAGTTCAATCATAACTCATATAAAATATGATACTTTTGGATTCCATATTCAAGAAGGAAATTAAAGGTTCTCTATTAATTAATATTTCAGGATGGAATAATACTTCTACATATTATTAACTAGATCTAGAAGATAATGCTACGTGTGTGGTTTCTACCATAGAACTAGGTTCAAATTAAACTATATTTTAACCTTTTTCCAATGTCAAAGTTGTAAAACTAATCACTTGCAACTATGCAAGAAATATTTTCGAAGAAAAAAATATTTCACAAAAATAATATAGTTGTGAATCTTGTACCTCTTGCTAAGCTTGGATTACTTGTTTAACTCCTTAGGATTATTGATCTTTTTGAATTAACATAGTATTCATCTCTATTTTTTCCTTGGATTTTACTATGTTCTCAATTGATGATCTTTCTATTAAACTTTCCTTCAATTTTGTCAAATAATTTGGAGATGCTATTCTTGGGCATTTTCTTGGCTTCTAATTAAATTTTCATTTGTACTTGTACACACTTTACAAAGTGGTGATTTATAGGAAATATATATTTATATGGAAATAATATTAAACCTAACCTATAATTCAATGTCTTGGGTTTAAATACTAGTGTTTGGAGAATTAAAAGTAATATTTTATAGGATATTTTTTGTTAGAAACATAAGACAATTGAGAGGGGGGATGAATCAGTTGTGCATTAAAAACTTCAAACCATCATTAATGTTCAAAACCTTATTATGCATCAACATGAATGTAAACAAATGAAACATCAACACAACAAAAACCATACACAATAGAACACCATATTTTACATAGAAAACCCTAATTGAGGAAAAACTATGATGAGGATTAACTCACATATATATGAATATCAATACCAAATACAAAAGGCTCATTGTCAGAAGGGATCACTACCTAATAAGAAAAGAAAGGACCACTACCCAAAGGACTCACTGTCCAAACTATTATAAGGAGGTTCACTACCTCAGAGCAATAGGAGAATCCACCACAACCATTTGCAACTTTCAGCTCACTACCTCCAACAACTTTAGGCACACTGAAATGTAGACACCTTTTGCTCACTACTTTTGGTAGTCATAGGAATTCATGCTCATAGTTAGATCACAAAAATTGATAACATACATATTAGTTCACATCACACTTCATATCATAGACTTCAACAATTGACCTTACATATATATCCTTTGCAAACTAAAACAATCCTCTCTACGTCAACCTCAATAAAATGTATGCATCTTGAAAATGTGCAACCATCAAATAGGTTGGCACTAAACACCTCCATGGTGGAAATAAGTGAAGGTGGACCACACTAAGGGTTAACTAGGACACAAATGTACACCAAGACACTACACCACACTTCAACTATCCATGAAGCACGTCTGAAAATGGCGCTAACATCACACAAAATCCTAGAATATTTTAACACCAATAGAATATTCAAAAACATTAGGGAAAACACCTACAATTAAAAAATACTATCATCCTATGCAACCAGTCAAACTGCCACTTAGATACAACTCATCAACTAAGCTTGCATGACAACTAAATGAGAATCCATCCAATGAAAGATAGATACAAAAAATATTAGCATATTCTCAAATATGTAAGATAAGAAACCTAAATGTGGAGAAATGCGAAGCAATTCCATTTCTCCCAGACAACCATCTTCATAGGGAAAACAATGTCAAACAAAACCTCTACTTCCACATGATCCAAAACCTAAAACTTTGGATATAACACCTTCAAAGGTTTTTGATCATCTCATCCAAACCACACAAGCACATCTTCAATAATGAAGAAATGCAAAAAACAATACATAACACAACTCTATCACCTTGTACACTCTTTATGCAAATTTTCTCAAAAGAAATTGGAAACCAAGTGAAAATGATACATCTGCAACACCTTCTCAACAACACAAAAACCTTCTCATCATATCCACACTAGAGGTTGACATCAATGATAGCACTAATGATAACAATGCAAAAATCTCCCCTTTTTGATTGATGGAAACACCTACTTTTGAAAAACCATCAACAACAATAGCAACTCTAGATCTCCAACTCCCAAGTAGCTCCCCACCTTACTTGGAAATCTCTCTCCATGTCTCTCTCCCCTTTGATATTTTTCAGACCAAACTCTCCCCCTTTGACATCAATGGCAAAGGGAAACACCTACATACTACTATTTCTCCACTTTCTCTCTCTTTCTATCCACTTTTACTTGTCTCCTTCTCTCCACTTTTTTTTCTCTACTCTCCACTTTTCTTTCTCCCCCTATTTGTTAATGTTCAATGATTTCTCCAACCAAGTACACCATTTCTTTCTCCCCCTAAGAGGTAGCCTTCATCAGTTTAGGACCAATAATGTATCTTGAATTTCTCCCCTGGACAAATGCACACACTTATGCATCTAGTTGAGAAAAGGAGGGGCAATAACCCCTAGCTTATGTTTGAGATACTCAAATTTATCTTTTGGAAGAGCCTTTGTGAAAATTTATGCTACTTTATCCTTTGTAGGCACATACTCCAACTTTACTTCATTCTCAACAACTTTCTCTCTTAGAAATTGATACTTGGATAGATGTATGCTTTGTCCTTGAATGCATTACCAATTTTTTTGAAATGTTGATAGCACTTTTATTATCAAACAAGATAGAAATAGGTTCATCACATGATACTCTAATATCTTTCAATGTCTACTTCATCCACAACACCTATGTGCGACAAGATGTTGCAGAAATATATTATGTCTCTGCAGTAGATAATGACATTAAATCTTGCTTCTTACTCAACCATGAAACTAATCTATTTCCAAGGAATAAGGAACCTCCACTTGTACTTCTTCTATCATCTATACAACCTACCTAATTTCCATCTGTATAAGCACTCAAAGAGTAGTTAGTATCCTTAGAATACCATAGACCATATCCCAAAGAGCTCTTCAAATACCTAAATATCCTTTTGACTGCTACCACATGTGATTCTCCAGGATCTTCTCAAAATCTTACCATAAAAAATACTACATGTATGATATCTAGTCTAGTTGTAGTTAGATATAGTAGTCCACCAATAATGGATCTATACTTGGTATGATTTACCTTAGGATGTTCATCATTTTTGCTTAATTTATAACCAGTAACCATGGGAGTACATACTAGTTTAAAATCCTCTATTCCAAAATTCTTTAACATTTCCTTTACGTATTTTGATTGTGAAATGAATATCTTTTTCTAATTGACTAATTTGTAGCCCAAGGAAGAAATTCATTTCCCCAAACATTGATATTCAAACTCATTTTTCATATCCTTTGAAAACCTTTTACACATTTCCTCATTTCCTCCAATTATTACGTCGTCAACATATGCAACCACAATCAAAATTTGATCTCTCTCAACTTTGCAGTAAAGGTTGTTATCTGCAATACCCTTTTTGAATCCCTATTGCAATAAGTACCTTTCAAATATATCATACCAAGATCTAGGAGCCTATTTGAGTCTATACAATGCTTTCTTCAACTTGTAGACCATATTAGGATCTCCTGAGAACTGAAAACCTTCTGGTTGTTCAATGTACACCTCTTATTCTAGCTCACCATTCAGAAATGTAGAATTAAAATCCATCTAATATACCTTGAAGTCTTTTTTTGTTGCAAAATCCAAAAACATCCTAATAGCAACCATTCTTTCTATTGGAGAAAAATTGTATTCAAAATATATTCCTTCCACTTGTGAGTAACCCTTACAAGTCTAGCCTTGTTTCTAACAAATTTTCCATCCTCGTTCAATTTATTCTTGAAAACCCATTTAGTTCCTATTACATTCTTGTTTTTTGGTCTTGAGACCAGTTCCCATGTTCAATTCTTCTCAATTTTCAATTTTTCTTCTTTCATAACTTCGATCCATTTTTCATCCTTGCATGCTTCAATAATTGTTTTTTGTTCTATCTCATAAATTAAACAAATTTTTGCCTCTTCCTCTACCATAATAAATTTTCTTCTTATCAACACACCTTTGCTCTTATCTCCAATGATTTGATTTTCAGAATGATTCCTCTGTACATGTATTTAGGAATCTTAGGATTCTTTTCTAGAGCTTCTTCCTCTTCCACTAAAATCTCTTTTCCTTTCTCTTCTTCTTTCTCTTCTTTGCAAGGGGCTTCATTAGATTCATATCTATCTATCATTGCTGATCTTTGATGTGATTCTTTATCCACTTTGACACTTGCACTTTCAACTATCTTCTTTAGCCTTTTTTTGTAGCATGTGTATGCCTTGATTTTTGTAGAATATCTAAGGAATATTCCTTCATCTGATCTTGCATCAAACTATCCTAAGTTTTCTTCATCTCTCTTTATATAAAATTTGATTCCAAACACTCTAAAATATTTCACAGTAGGAGGTTTTCCATACCATAGCTCATAGGAAGTCTTTGAACTATTTACACTTACTTGTCCTCTATTAAAAATGTACACCGAAATATAAATAGATTCTCTCCAATATACATTTGGTAGATTTTCTTCCTTCATCATGGTTCTTGTTGCTTCTTAAACTATAATATTTTTTCTTTCCACAACTCCATTATGATGTGCAGTCCTAAGAGTTGATAAATATCTCTTTATCCCATGATCTTCATAAAAAATGTTAAACTTATTGGAGGTGATCTCACCCCCTCTTTCAGACCTTAAACACTTAATTTTCAAAACCATTTCATTTTCAACCATAGATTTAAATTCTTTAAACTTATTTAGAGCTTTTGATTTTTCTTTGAGAAAGGTCACCCAAGTAATTCTAGAGTAATCATCTATTAACAACATAAAATACATGTTACCTTGAGAGCTTCTTATTCTGGTAGGTCCACATAGCTCTGTATACACCAACTCCAAAGGTCTTGTGGTAGAATATGCCTTAGTCTTGAACCTCTTCTTTGTCTATTTTCCAAACTCACACTCCTTACAAATTGCATTGATAGGCTTTGCAATTCTTGGAAAGTCCCTCACAACATCAGTAGAGTTGATCTTCACTAGGATATCAAAATTGAGGTGACACAATATTTTATGCCAGGCCAACTTTCCTTGATTTGTGAGATAAAGCACTTAACACTGGACTACCTTTGAGATTATAAATATTTCTTTCTATCCTTGTGCCTCTTGCAACCAAAGTTTTATAGCTTCCTTTACTAATTTCATAATCATCCTGAAACACTAGATTGTATCCTCTACTACATATTTATCCTACACTAAGAAGGTTATGCCAAAGATCCTTCACAAAAAGGAAATCATCTGTCTTATTCTTTCCATAAAAAATAATTGAACCTTTTTGATGGATCTTAGCAGATGTATCATCACCAAAATTAACAAAACCACCATCATTATTTTGAAGCTTAAAAAACTTACTCTTATCACCTATCATATGATTTGAACACCCTCTATCAATTATCCAATAGTTTCTCTCCTCTCTTACATGAAAAATAGTTAACATAGTTCCTTCAATATTGTGACCTATTTTTGGAGAATTTTCCTTTACACATATTTCATAGTTAGTTTAATTAGTTACAACATTTAGAGCCATGAATAAGCATTCATCACTTCCATCATCCAGATAGTCTAATTCCTCACCATCAGATATGCCATTGTATTCTTTAACATAATAACTCTTCTTGAAATATTTACCTTTATGATCTTTATTTTTGTCATTTGAAACTTTGATTGGACATTTTGAATCATAATGACCTATATTTCCACAATTGAAACACTTGAAGAGTAACTTACCTCTATATTTTCCAGTGCCCTTTTTCAATCTTCTTACAAATTTTTCTTCCACCTTATCAAGATCATCTAGATCATATTCATCATTCTTAACTTTCTTGCTGACTTTAAAATCAATTTCCTTCCTTGAAGAATCTTTGTAAAACTCCCTTAATTTAAAAGTAGTTGAAGCAACAAAAATTTGATCTTTAGTATATTGATCCAAATTCTAATCTTCCTCAATAGAAAAATCTTTAGCACTATAAGATTTAGGAAGAGTTCTCAATACCTTTTTCACAACTTCACTTTCCTCCAATTTTCTACAAGACCATTGGTGGCATTAAAAATTCCATCCACCTTGAACATGTAGCTTACAATACCTTTGTCTTCTAACATCCTTAGTGTTTCAAATTTGGCTTTGAAATTAAACATCTTTTTTTGTTTGACTTTATCATCTCCTCCATAAATACTTTGAAACTTTACCTAGATCTCTTTAGCAATTTTGTAGCTTATCACCTTCACAAGTTCCAAATTAGAAATCCCACTCAAGATAACATTACTTTCTTTTCCATTATTCTCATAGTCCTTGATATCATCATCACTTGTTGGAGGAGTAGTAGGCATAGTATATCTTGTTGTGCAGTTTTCGCACACACACCCCACTAAAAGTGGGGACCCTCTTCTGCTTTCATTTTTCCATTTTGGTCCTTTGGTTTTGAGGATTTAGTCACCTTGGCATGTTCCTAAATGATTATCTTGTTCGTGAAAATTCCACTTTTGAGAAAATACTTTGAAAATCTTATGTTCTAGACATATTTTGGGTTTTTGGATCTTTTCAGGAAAATTCCCTCTGGGCGGAATTCCCCAGATGCTTTGAAAACCTAGTGGCAGATGTTTTGCACTAATTTTTGGAAATTCACATACATCGTGGAATTCCTACTGGACCAGATTTTCCCTAGGTTTTGTCACCTTGTTAGATTCTCGGATTGCATTTTGACTTGTTTGGTAGATGGCATTAATGCTCAGTGGTATGATTTTGCGGCCAGTATTTAGTTTGTTTTTGAGGAATCCTATTGCCATTAGCTCTATGTTTCCATTGAGATTTTTATTTTGAGGTGCTTAAGTGATTTACTAGCTTGAGCAATTGATTCAAGGATTTGGCGACAAATTTCTTGCATTTTCGTTGCAATTGCTTGCTAGGGTATCAAAGTTCGTTTCCATCCTTCGTTGCAGCTAAATTCACTTCGTTGGGGTATGTGGCTCTTTCCTTGCTAGCGATTTTTGACTTAAAATGATACTTTTGTGCTTTGAAGGCATTCATATCCTAGGTTTTGCAAATTCCACATTAGGCGTTTAAACTAGGGTTTGGTATGACAATTTTATGAATGTTGATTTCCTAGTCGGTGTATCCCTAGGTCATTGATGACTTTGGTGGTACCAAGTACTCTCACATTACATTTTGAAGTTGACCTTGTATGTATGATTGTTTCCATTTTGATTGATCTTAGGGTTTTCGAGCTTGTTCAATTGTCGGCCCAAAATGAATTTGTTAGCATGTTTTCAATTTCATCTAGGTGAAGCTCACTCATGTCTACTTTGAATAATCCATTTTTGGGCTTAGTATAAAAAAACAATTAGAATCTAAGCTAACTCCCCTACATTAATGGTGAATTCTAGGGTTTTAAGCTTAGGAAATCACTGATCAAGTTTAGGGTATCACTATTTATTACCATTCCTCGCTAATCGGCCTCTGAAGTGTAAGGAAAGCTAAGGTGTGAAAAAAACTCTCCTAATGTCAAAACCTCAGGGAAGAATGCAGAGGTACTTTAAATTTTCAATTACAGTCCAATTAAGATACACTTGAAAGAAATAGCAGAAACAAAGAATATAACATACATAGATGAACATTAGATTTACGTGGGAAAACCCTTACGAGAGAAAAACCCACCACACCAAGAAAAAACCCCTTTGTATTATAGTAATGAAATTACATATAGAGTACAAGCTTCACTCTCTCATGTCCATTTACAACAGCGTAAACCTTAATCAACCTTGTATAGAACATTTAAATTACAATGCTCTCTGAATTGAATTCACAAACACTGATCACACATCGAATTGTTCATCTCACTGATCTTCCAACAACCATCCAATTGTTACCCAACCAATCATCATAATCGATCTCAGAGTATATCCATGTCGTCCCTAGTCTGTTGAAATTCCTCACAGGAATGGCCACAATAGTCCAACTACTAGCGATTCCCATTCTGCTTCTCTGATTGGTTGAAGACACACCATGTAGGATAGTCTCCCAATTGGTCAAAATGTTCAACCTGTGTTCACATGTTGGTGAGACACTAACCATTTCTCCCTGATGCCACAAGACCCAACTATCGATATCGGCTAGACTCATCACCTTCGGCAAGAGGTTACACCGAGTTCAAAAACTATCGCACAGACTTCCTCTTGTCACCAAGACATCATACCGATATCATCACATATAGCGTTATTTGGAAAGACCATCACTATTCAGTGAGAGGTCATACCGATGTTCAAAGGTCACATAGACACTAGCATTCCCATTGGTAAGACTATCACTCTTCAGTGAGAGATCATACTAAGCCCTTCATGTTACACTAAAATTTCCTACCGTCGGTGAGACTTCATCTGTCACTAAGAGTTCTTACCAAATCCTCCAAGTTACCCCAAGACCACCTTTCACCAAGAGTCTCACTGAAGACATCCGATAATAAACACACGTAGCAATGTCGGAAAGACAAACATCCATCACTAATACTTCATACCGAAGCCTTCATGTTACTCCGATGACTCTGAGTGTAGCTATTCGGTGAGACATACCATCTATCGCCAAGATTTCTTACCAAAGTCACATAGTACACTGATGACTCCAAGTGAATAACTGTCAGTGAGACATCTCACATCGCTAAGACTTCATACTGAAAGAAAACCTTTCAGCCAAGAGTCTCCACGATAACTATAGTCGCCATGAGTCTCCCTGACATCTGCTATGAATCAAACCATCAACAAGACCAATCCACTCGGCAGAGGGTTACACCACAAGTGATAGCTTCAATCGACATGACAGTAACAAGGTCTCGGTGACCCAAACTTTCACAAGGTTGCACAACTGTTAGTCAGCCAAACAATAAGGCTGACTTGTCTCTTTTAGAGGTTTCAACCTATGAGATTGAGGCACAATATTCCAAAAATCTCCCACTTGACGAAGATCACACAAGAACCTCTAGAGCACAACAAAACTACTGAAATTCATGGGTACTGAGGCCCATCAAACAGGAACACCACCTGAACTTGTCTGTGCTCAGTGGCTTCGTCAATGCATCTGAAACATTCTCTAGAGTATCCACCTTTTCTAATGAGACCTTTCCATCCTCCACCATGTCTCGTACAAAATGATAGTGTACATCTATATGTTTTGTCCTAGCATGGAAGGTAGGATTCTTTGCCAAAAAAATAGCACTCTGACTGTCACAATAAATTGCTATTTTCCCTATATCAAAACCAATGTTAGAACACAAACATTTTAACCAGATTGCTTCTTTATGGGCATGTGTAGCTTCCATGTATTCTACCTATGTAGTGGACAAAGCAACTACAACCTGCCACTTACTCATCCAACTCACTACACCACCATTCAACATGAAAATATATCCACTGGTGGACCTTCTGTTGTCAATGTCCCCTACCCAATCAAAATCCACATAGCCTCGAATACTGAGATTCCTTTGTGATTCAAACAAGTTACCATGGTAACACAATGCAAATTTGAAGTGCCCTTCAAATATCTAAATACTTTTTTCACATCATCCTAATGTGTCCTTCCAGGATTATTCATAAACCAACTAAGTACTTCCACTGCTTGTGCAATGTCTGGCCTTGTATAGACCATTGCATACATAAGACTTCCTATCACACTAGCATAAGGTACACTGGTCATGTCCTCCATCTTAGTAGGAGATTTTGGATAGTCTTCAATAGATAGCTTCATTCCCTAAAAAATTGGAACAACTAGCTGCTTGCAATCAGTCATACAAAATCTCTCTAGAACAGTCTTGATATACTTACTCTGACTGAGCCAAATTTTTCTACTATTCCTGTCCCTAGTTATTTCCATTCCTAGAATATACCTAGCTTCACCAAGATCTTTCATTTCAAAATTTGCAGACAACTAAGACTTAAGATCATAAATCATTAACTTACTATTGCCTATGAACAACATATCATCAACATACAGAGCAATAATAAGAAATTGATCACTTTCAACTTTGTAATACACACAATGATCAGATTTTGATCTTACAAATCCCAATGACAGAACAAAAGTGTCAAACTTCTGGTACCTCATTCTAGGAGGCTGCTTTAAACCATACAAAGACTTTTTCAACTTGCAAACTAGTTTTTCTTTACCTTTTTCCACAAAGTGCTTAGGCTAGGACATATAAATTTCTTCTTCAAGATCACCATGAAGAAATGATGTCTTCACATCCATCTATTCAACCTCTAAGTCATACGTTGCTGCAAGTGACAAAAGGAATATGATAGATGTCAACTTGGCTACAGGAGAAAAAATCTCCCCATAATCAATTCCCTCTACCTGGGAATAACCCTTCGCAACCAACCTCGCCTTATATTTTTCCACACTACCATCCAGACCTATTTTCTTTTTAAATACCCATTTGCAGCCCATAGCTTTTCTGCCTTCAGGCAAGGGCACCAAAATCCAAGTATCATTCTTTTCTAATGATGTCATTTCTTCATTCATGGCTTCCAACCAAGAGTTTGAATCGGACATTCTAAATGCCTCTTTCACAGTCCTAGGCTCATCAGTGCTAGAAATTAAAGCATAGGCACAAGTAGAATCTATCAAAGAGAACCCATACCTATCAAGTTGCTTTCTTTCACGAGTTGAAATCCTCACTTGTTGAGGCTGAGGTTGTTCTTCTTCTTCAGAACTTTCAAAACTACTTGAGCTCTCCTCATTTTTAGGTATATTTTGAATTTTCAATTCATCTTTATCTGGTGTAGGAGGAATTTCAACTACATCCTTTTTGTTTTCTGATTTTTTCTGTGACTGCAGATCCAAGGTAGAAGGCTTCAGCTCACGAAAGATAACACTTCTGTTGTATAAAACCTTCTCTATATCAGGATTCCAAAGCTTGTATCATTTTATGCCAGCACTATAGGCAATAAAAATACATTTGACAGCCTTGTTATCCAATTTAGATCTTTTCTCATTCGGCACATATGCATATGCCTCACAGCCAAAAACATGAATATTTATTAAAGAGGGCTTCTTACCAGACCATGCTTCCAAAGGTTTTTTCTCAACAAGAGTAGAATTAGGAGAACAGTTTATCAAGTAACATGTTGTAGCAATTGCCTTAGCCTAAAACTTCTCCTCCAAGCCAGCACTGCTCAACATACTTCGTGCTCTTTCCATCACTATCTTGTTGAACCTTTCTGCAACTCCATTTTTCTGTGGAGTGTAAGGTGTAGTCTTATGTCTTTCAATTCCATGATCTTTACAGTACCTCTCGAAATCATCAGAACAAAATTCATCGCCATTATCAGTCCTTAAAAATTTTATTTTTCATCCAGTCTAATTTTCTGCAAGGTTTTTAAATTCCTTAAATCGACTGAACACTTCTGATTTACTTTTCAAAAAATAGAAAAATGCCCTTCTTGAATAATCATCAATAAATGATACATAGTACCTTGACTTAGACAAAGAAGGAACATTCATTGGACCAAAAACATCAAAATGTATATAATCAAGCAAACTAGAAGATTTGTGAGGACTGAATAAAATGAAACATAGTGTTGTTTACCATATATACAATGTTCACAAAATTTGAATTCGAGGCTACAGTCATCAAGCCCTTCAACCAGGTTTTTATTCTTCAAGGTTTTAAAACATTTCTCTCCAATGTGGCCTAGCCTATGATGCTAGAACATAGTCTTTTCTACTAGAAGTTTAACTTCCATAGAGTTTACACCATCAGGAATTTTTTCCTCTTTTCCTCCATGAGTAGCTTTCTGTGACTTTATAGAGACACTATTGCATTGAACAACATGTGCATCCAGCTTATACAAGATACCAATACGAGCACCCCTTGCTAGCACCATTGAGCCTCTAGTCATCTTGCAACCATTTCTAGAGAATGTGACTTGCACTCCAATATTATTCAACTTACTAACAAAAAGTAAATTTTGAGCCAAACCTGGTATATACATTACATCTTTGATTCCCTTCACTCTTCCATCAAGGAATTGAATTCTGACTCTTCCACGGTCAAAAATTTCTAAAGATGAATCACTTGCCAAATATACCTTTCCACCATCATATTTTCCATACTTTGTGAACCAGTCTCTATGAGATGTCACGTGGAAAGGTGCTCTAGAATCAATCATCTAGACATCATCTGATGCTTGCATAGCCAAGGCTGCAATGAAAGTGTCTACATCACTCTGACAAGAATTATTGTTGGAAGAATTCTTCTTCTTCTTTTTCTCCTCTTTACAATCCTTTCAGACATGAACAGGTTGCCCACAATTCTAGCAATTCACCTTGGACTTCTTACTAGGAGACTTTGATCTCCCTTCTGATTTGGATTTGGATTTCTTGTCCTTCTTGCCTTTTCTTTCGATCTACCTCTAACAACAAGGGCCTCCTTCACCATCTCAAAATATTTCCTTCTCATCTCTTCTGATAACAAAGAAGAAACAACATCTTCCATCTTAAAACTATATGTCGTACTCCCAATAGCCATCACCAGGTGATCCCAAGAATCTGGCAAAGAACATAATAGCAGCATACAGTGATATTCTTCATCAATCTTCACACCAACAGATGTTAGTTGTGCAATCAACATGTTGAATGCATTCAAATGATCAGCAATAGATCCTCCCTCCTAAATTCTCAAAGCGTACAACTTCTTCCTCAAGAAAAAATTATTCACCAAGGACTTGGTCTGATAAATAGATGCCAGTCTTTTCCATAAGGAAGATGTAGTCTTTTCTTCATAAACATTCAAAAGAATAGAGTCTGCTAAATAGAGCCTTCTTAGCCCCTTAGATTTTCTATCTGCAAGGTCCCAATCCTCTTGCTTCATGCATGTAGGCTTTGTTCTAGACACAACAAGCCACATATCATGATCCACCAATAGATCTTCCATTTTGAGTTTCCACAACTCAAAATTGTTGCCATTGAATTTTTCAATTTCAATCTTTCCTGGTGTGCTTTCCATCTTAATCTATAATTTGAATTACCAAACTTCTACAATACTCCCACTGAACAGAATTGACACAAAAAACCCAACATACCCACAAGGATAACACAACTGGCCAGGTTCTAATACCACTTGTAAGGAAAGATAAGGTGTAGAAACAACTCTCCTAACATCAAAACCTTAGGGAAGAATGCAGAGGTACTTTGAATTTTCAATTATAGTCCAATTAAGATACACTTGAAAGAAATAGCAAAAATAGAGAATATAACATACACAGATGAACACCATATTTACGTGGGAAAACCCTTACAGGAGAAAAACCCACCACACCAAGAAAAAACCCCTTTATATTACAGTAATGAAATTACATATAGAGTACGTGATTCACTCTCTGATGTCAATTTACAATAGCATAAACCTTGATCAACCTTGTATAGAACATTCAAATTACAATGCTCTCAAAATTGAATTCACAAACACTGATCACACATCGAACTGTTCATCTCACTGATCATCCAACAACCATCCAATTGTTACCCAATTGATCATCGTCATCGATCTCAGAGTATATCCATGTCATCCCTGGTCTGTTGAACTTCCTCACAAGAATGACCATAACAGTCCAACTGCTAACGGTTCCCATTCTACTTCTCTGATTGGTCAAAGACACACCACCTAGGTCAGTCTCCCAATTGGTCAAAATGTCCAACCTGTGTTCGCATGTCAATGAGACACTAACCGTGTCTCCCCGATGTCACAAGACCCAATTGTCGATATTGGCCAAACTCATCACCTCTGGCAAGAGGTTACACCGAGTTCAAAAACTGTCGCTCAAACATCCCCTTGTCACCAAGACAACATACCGATATCATCACATGTAGTGTTATTCATAAAGAACATCGCTATTCAGTGAGAGGTCATACCAATGTTCAAAGGTCACATAGACACTAGCATTCCCATCAGTAAGACTATCGCTCTTCAGTGAGAGATCATACCAAGCCCTTCATGTTACACCGAAATGTCCTACCGTTGGTGACACTTCATCTGTCGCTAAGAGTTCTTACAGAAGCCTCCAAGTTACCCCAAGACCACCTTTCACCAAGAGTCTCACCAAAGACATCCGATAATAAACACACGTAGCAATGTCAGCATGACAAACATCCATCACTAAGACTTCATACCAAAGCCTTCATGTTACTTTGATGACTCTGAGTGTAGCTATTCCTTGGGACATACCATCTATCACCAAGAGTTCTTACCGAAGTCACATGTTACACTGATGACTCCAAGTGAATAAGTGTTGATGAGACATCTCACATCGCTAAGACTTCATACCAAAAGCAAACCTTTTGTCCAAGAGTCTCCTCGATAACTGTAGTTGTCATGAGTCTCCCCGACATTCACTATGAATCAAACCATCAACAAGACCAATCCACTCGATAGAGGGTTACAATGAACACCACAAGTCATAGTGATAGATTCAGTTGGCATGACAGTAACAAGGTCTCAGCGACTTGAACTTTCACAAGGTTGCACAACTGTTAGTTAGCCAAACAATAAGGATGTCACACCGACTTGGCTCTTTCAGAGGTTTTAGCCTGTGAGATTGAGGCACAATATTCCAACATGAAGGAGTTGATAATTTGAAGAAAAACAATAAATGACTCAAAATAAATCAAATTTGAGCCCAAAAAACCTTAAATTTATGATCATTGGATTACTTTGGGTGAGATCGGGAGAAATAATAGTTTTTGGGATTTTGTGGTCTTTGCGGAATTTTCGCACCTTTGGAATTTCTCGATTTTCCTTTGTTTTCTCATTTTCCTGGATGTGTGCAAAAGGCCCGGAACTTCACATATCTTGTGGATTTCCCTCCCAGGTGGATTTTCCTGAAAAAGTCTCACAACATGAAGGATTTGAAGGATAAGTAGATCTAATGTTGTGTATTCAACACCTCACGCTAGATATGATTAATTTGTAAGATGATGCATGCCTTCCTTTCATTTTGAGGTGATTAATTCTTGGTATTCATGCTTAATTGTTAAAATCCACTTAGAAGGAAATTTCTCGAATTCCTCTCTAGCTTGATTTCCCCGGATGGCTCAAAACCCCAAATTTCTTAGTTATCATGCTTTATGATGAATTTAAGGGATTTCAATCATAGCTTTGGGTTTATTGATTATAATTATTGTCTATTTTTGGCTAACCTTGATGTTGATAGTATAAAGGGTGAATTTATTGTGGTTTCTTGTTGGATGCAGGTTGAATCAAGTAGAGTGATGGCTGGCAAGATAGTGGGCAAGTAGACAAATTTAAGTATTGAAGGATCATCCATCTCTGAAGTGAAAAAGAATAAAACTAGACATAAAGAGTAGGGTTCTTGAGTCTAAGATTTCCTCCATTTGGGTTGAAGTAGGAAATACCAATGTAGGAAGATGGGATTATGAGGAATTCAAGACAAGGATGGCACAATGATATCACACATTATTGGCTAGGAGGTTAATGGAATCAGGATTGGCTCATGTGGCATGTTTTCCCCCTATGGTTTAGTGCTATGAGTTGGTGTTGGAATGTGCCAGACACTATGACAAGAACACACAAAGGGTGATTGGACCTCAAGGTAGGGTATTGGATAACTTCTCTCCTATATCTATGGTACAAACTTTTGATATGCCTAACATATCTCATGTGGTGGCTCTAGACTTGAGCATTGCCAAGAACTATTTTGAGGATGATACAAACAAGGCTCTACAGGTGGTTAATTCTTGGTTGGAGAAACCTAAGCCTCACATCTTGAAGCTTCCAAAACAATTATACAGGGAAAAGTTCAAACCAGACTACTATGATGCTATCACACTCCTTAGCAGGATAATAGGTTTGAAGAGTGCTGGAGTTTTTAAGAATTGGATGTTCTTCATTATAGTAAGAATGGAGTAGAATACAAACTATCACTGGGTAGGCATCATAAGTGCCATGATACATGATCAACTATACAACGTGTTGTAGACAAAGAGTTTCACTATGACCTCCTACTTAGTCTATGCACTTGCAAGGTTCCACCCATACAAGGATTGGATACCAGAGGCACCTTTGGCCAGGATGTTATCTATGAGGTCTATCCATAGCTACAACTAGGAAAATCAAGCTATAAGAGGGTGAATGATGCATTCACCATGTACATCACTAGGTTTCTTCAAAGTGCAAAACATATTAGAATATCAAACAATGCTAATGAGTTGATCAAGAGATATGGAGCTTGGTTTATACAGTTCCCCACCTTTTCCTACATAAGGATAGATGGTTGCCAGAGAGCCCCTTATAGACTTCCTAGGTACCCTACTGACCACCTCATACTCTTGGAAGTCACAAGAAAGATATGTGACTTTGATGCCATTTTCAAGAAAGACAAGCACAAAACAGGGTTTGGCAATGACTTTCCCCTCAGGATAGGTAGCAATGAGGCTTGCCCCTCCATACACATAGAACATTTTTTTGAAGAGGAGACGAGCACTCTTGGCTTGTATTTCCATTCCAAAAGGTTGAGATTTGATAGAACTGGTGAAGCTCAAAAGAAGGCCAGTAGGGAATACAACCACAAGGATGACATAGAAGACTGCTGGGCCAACTGCAAAGGTGAATTTGAGGTCAGAAAGAAGAAATTTTCTAGGTTGCCAGTTGATTTGATTAGATTATACAATGTCAAAGTCATCTTGAACTAGATAGATGTTGATGGGGATGTGATTCAAGGCCATGATTACAAAACTGTAAAAGATAAATCAGTTGGAGAAATAAACTGGCTAAAGGAGTAAAAGATAGAATTGGAACAAGTTATGGCTCTAGTGATCAAATACACAAAATTATGGCTTAAGCACAAGATTTGGGAAGTGGAGAGTGAAGGTGTGCAATGCACCTATGACCTAATGGGGGATTTAGAGTCTCATTCCACTTTGAAGAATCAATTGAGAAGGACCGTAAAGGTAAAACTAAGGTTGGTTCTCCTTTCAAGATCAAGATCAAAGGTGCTCCAGTAGAAGCCAATAAGGAAAAGAAAAGGAAGCCTAGTGCCAAGAGGAGAAATGTTGCTTCTAAGGAGAAGACATCTGCTCAAGGGGAGTAGCCTAAGGACAAGGAAGATGAAGGTAGTTTTCTGGTATCTAATAGAAGAAGAATAATAAGATTGTCCCAAAAGAAGAAGGAATCTTCCAAGGCAGAGGAAGAAATTGGCCCACCGGTGATGAATGTGGAAATTTCAAGGGAGAAAACTCAGGTATACACAAGAAGATCAAGAACTCCCTCTCCCAAGGATTGTGTGCTTAGGAATAATTCCCCCTTAGCTGCTCCTACTATAGAACAACATGATGATGCCCTTCCTCATGAAGCTTATAGTGCACCAACTGAATCTAAGGATGCTAAGGATCATCAAGATCTAGGAGAGGAAGAATTCCAACAGGGTGAAATTTATAGTACAAAGGTAGAGGTAGAAAGAATAATGTAGTCCCCTTTGGTGACATATGAGGACTCACCCATTGACTAGGAGGGAGATAGACCTCTAGAGAAAGAGGAAGTGCCCACCAAGAATCCTTCACTAGAAAATGTGGAAAAGGAACATGAAAGGAGTGAGCATCTAGGGGATGACAACAAGGATAGGACTGCAAATATCCCTAAAAGGAAAATTTTCAATGAGGATTTCTCTAGGGGTCAATAGGGTGAAGTTGGGCAAGGTATTTCACAATCAAGATCCTCTGTGCCTGCCCGGTTGGATAGAGAACTCAAGAGTAAGCAAGTTGTATTCGATGAAACTCTCTTGAATTGGGATGACTTACTGGCCAAAATTAGAAAAGGTAAAACAAAGAAGAAGGCTAGGGTTATTTCAAAGATTGAAAGAGATGGGGCAAATAAAAAAGTGGTTCACATTGCTACTCCTACTCTTGATAAGAATAGGGATGATGTGACTAGTCATGATTATAATGTGCAAACCATCAACTTAGGGCCTACTTCCATGGAACAAGAGATTGAAGACTATGAGGGCTCTAGTGATGTAATCTTGGGAATATTGAGGAAAGAAGTGCAGACAAAGCGAGGGTTAAAGAGGGAGAATGAGAAATTGAAGTACTTGTAGGATTTAATGAAACCCTTGTAGTCTATCAGCTAGATCAGTTCTTCATCAGCTACAATAAATCTCTTGCTAGAAGAAACCATAACTGAATTGGAGAAGATGAAGGATACCACTCATGCTACACTAGATTGGTTGTAGGGAGTAGGAACCAAGGGAGATGATACAATCAAATATATTCTATCAACTAGTAGTGATTCCATTAGATCTTCAGAGTGGTTGAAAAGTGAGCTAGCTTAGGATAAGGAAGATGTGGATCTCATGTTAAATAAAACTAGGACTATCTTGGAATATACTAAAAAAAAGCTAGCTGGTAATGGAATCCTCTCCTCTTCAAGATCTGTAGAACCTTGGGAGTGGTATGAGGCCCTGCAAATTAGGTAGAAGGTGTTGGAGAAGGTGCATAATAAAGGAAGGAAAATAGAGGGCACCTTGATAGATATTTATTACAAATTTATTTCTTTTTTGAGATCATGATGAGAAGGAAAAGGTTTTCTCCTAAGCATTTGAATCTGGAGCAACTCAGAAAATGGTGGTGAGATGTATATTCTGCAGTCATTGATGGCCCAGTTATTGAACATTAGCTAGAAGATGCAACCACTTACATTGCACTTATGGATAAATATCAAGCCCTAAAGGTGGAATGGGATAAAGTCATCGATTAATCAGGGGATGAAATTAAATCTATGGAGAGAAATTTAAAGTTTTGGTTACTCCACCCTTGGCCGACTTGGATGGAATCTTCTTGAAGGTGCAAGATCAAATAGATAAAAATAGGGGAAAGAGCATTTAATGTAGGGCTACATCAAAATTTTTGCTTCCCTAAATTATTCCTTCTTCATCCTTCACATGTAGTGGACCAAATTACATTGGAGATCCTAGGCTGACCTAGATGAGTCCCAAACATTTAATGCTATTTTTGAACTCCCTGGGCTGACTTGTTTTGTGGCTGTTGATTATTGTAACCCTAATTAGGTTGACATATCTTTGGGGGATTTCTATAAATGTCATTTTTCCTCATTTGTAAGGGCTCGATAGTTTTTCTTTGAAGTGAATTGAGCATTATAGCAAGAGTTAGATTTAGGAGTTAGTCTCATTCTGAGCAAATGTTGTAACACATAACACTAGAATTGTTGTTGTTATTAGGTGATTCAATACAATTGAAGACATTGTGCTTTGGTGATCTCTCTTGTGTTGACTTATCTTGCATGGTTCTTGTTGTTCTTTCTTTTGGAATTGCTTAACAAATATTGGATATAAGTTAGATTTAGAATTAGAGATGATTCAACGATGCTTATGGTTTGATTCTTGAAGTGTTTGCAACAATCCTTGGTCCATACTTTTTGCAGCTAGTCGACTGTTAGTTGCTTTCTAGAGTTAGCCTGGACCTTATATTCATTGTGCTTAGTTCAATCGTGGATATTTGTTCATTTCAATTGCAATAGAGTTTTTGTGAATGAATGTTCATTATCTAAAAATATTTAATGCCTTAGAAGATTGCACTATTTATGTAAGATTGCAAATTCATCTAGGTTAAACAAAAATTAGTTTTGGGGGATTGGTCCATTTCAAGTGTTTTCCATTTGCATTGTTAATCTCTGGATTATTTTTAATCTTAGAAATCTCTCTAAAACCCTTATCTTTTGTTATTTATTTTATCATTTGGGTTAGATTTAGGATTTCAAGTATCACCATATTGCAAAATCTAATAAGCTTTGAGATCTAGTATTTGTTTGTAAGTTCCCTTTGTGATTACCAGCAATATTCACATTATCTCTGAGTTGTTTCATTGCATTCGTCAAGAAAAACATTAGAGACGTTGGGGTTATCTCTTGAGGCTTGTTGATAGAAGTTTACCTTTCAAGAGAGATAGGATATTATATTCTATTTGAGTTGTTGTTGTGTAGAAAACACCATCAACATATCCATTTTCAATCAACTTCCAGATACCAATCCCTAATGTGACAAGAAAGGATTCCATCCTAAATTTATAGAAATCATAATTTGTTCCATCAAACATAGGTACTTTGACACTATTTTCATACACCATCCAAATCTACCTCAAGCATTTAAGATTCTTGCAAGTAACGTTACTCTAATACCAATCATTAGATACACATGACAACTAAGAGGGGGGTGAATCAGTTATGCATTAAAACATTTGAACCCTCATTAACCTTCAAACCCTTATTATGCATCAAGATGGATATAAACAAATGAAACATCAACACAAAAGAAAACCATACACAATAGAACACCAAGTTTTATGTGGAAAACCCTAATCAGGGAAAAACCATGGCAAGGATAGACTTACATATATATATATATCAATATCAATATCAAATACAAAAGGATCATTATCGAAAGGGACCACTACCTAGATGACTCACTATTTGGAATAGAAAGAGAACAGAATAAATTGTTACAAGGAGGTTCACTACCTCAAAGAAATATGAGAATCCACCACAACCATTTACAACATTCGGCTCACTACCTCCAACAACTTCAAGCACACTAAAATATAGATATCTTCTACTTACTGTTTCAGGTAGTCATAGGTGTTCATTCTCACACTCAAATCAAAACACTTGATCAAATCCACATTATTTTGAATCACACTTCACATTGTACACTTCTCCAACAATTGACCTTGCACATATATCCTCCATGACCTAAAACAATCTTATCTTGTTCATCCTCAATGAAATGTATGTACCTAAAATGTGCAACCATCAAAGAGGTCAGCATCAAACACCTACATGGTGAAAATAAGTGAAGGAAGAACACACCAAGGGTTGACTAAGACTCAAATCTACACTGAAATACTACACCACACTTCCACAATCCACAAATCACATCTACAAATAATGCTAACATGCTAGGTTGGCCAAATCAAAATTAATGCTATTAAGAAACCACATACACACTTCAACAAGTCTGAAAACATCCTACAGACCATGAGACAACATCACACAAAATCCTAGAATATTTCAACACCAACAAAATATTCAAAAACACTAGCACAAACACCTACAACTAAAAATACTATCATCTTGTGCAACCAATCAAACTATCACTTAGATACTACTCATGAACCAAGCTTATAGAATAGTTGAACGAAAATACATCCAAGGGAAGATAGATACAAATAATATTATCACATTCCCAAATCCAAAAGACAAGAAACCTTAATGCGAAGAAATGCAGAGCAATTCTATTTCCCTAGAAAACCTTCTTCATAGGTCAAATACTGTTAAACACAACTTCTACTACCACACGATCCAAAAATTGAAACTCTAGATATAACACCTTCAAAGAATATTAATCATCTTATCCAAACTGTACAAGCACATCTTCAAGAATAAAGAAACGCACAATACAAAACACACCTCTATCACCTTGTACACTCTTTATCCAATTTTTTCTCAAAAGCACTTGGAAACCAAGTGAACATGTTGCATCTGCAAAACCTTCTCAATACCATAAACACCTTCTCATCATATCCACACTAGAGGTTGAAATCAATGATAATAGTAATAACAACATAGTGCAACAATTTTTATCTAGATATAGTTGCTCAAATTCCATTACTTAATCCTCATAATTTCCAAAAAGGTATTTTAATCATTTCATGGCATCAAAAAAATGAAAATATATTTTAAAGGAATGATATCTTTCTTACATGAACAATACAATAACTTTCCAATTTATTTTTCATAGATAATTTTTTTCTCAAGAATGGAAATGCAATCCTTTTCACTTAGATAGATTTTATAGTAAAACATATTTCATTCAATCAAGATAATTATTTGAAGCATCAATATCTATCCTCCCTTCAAATATTAGAATATATAGGTTTCATTGTGTCTTATAGGGTGCTCAATCTTTAAAAAAATATTCTTTTATATAGACAAATATTCTAAGAAAATAGTATCTAGTAAATTGTATGCAAACTTATCAATCTTTTTTTATTTACTCATAATTTTTAGGCATATTATCTCTTCATCACTACAAAACATTGTTTATCTTATTTTGGTACCATTTCAAGTCAATTAACTTCAATCTTAACCTTTTTTTTGGTCATCCATTGGGGTCATGTGAAATGGAACAAAGTATAGGGCAAAGGGTCACATGTTTGAAGAGAAATATTCTTATAACTACACATTGTATGAGTGGACATACATATAAAATGATTAGAATGATAAAAAAAAAATGATTTTTATGATATTATTGATCTGGTTCATATTGGTAATCAAATGAGGGAATGCGATATATATATATATATATATATATATATATTCCTCTTATGGACATTAATCAATATACCATTTGAAAAATTGCATATTATAAATGTAATGACAAATTACATTAATTCATAAACTTTCTAATTCTACAAATACTCTAAGATTGGAAGAATGACTCAACTAAAATTGAAAACCAATTTCAACATTAGAATCCTCTTTAATAAATCATAATGTTAAAAAACCACCATTAAATTATAAAATAACTAATAAATTATATTGATATACTATGCCATCCTATCTTCTTCAAATCATAGGCGGCTTGATACTTAATTGATAAGTAGGAGGTATTTTTCTATAGCGTGTCAAATTATGATATTGCTATCAGGATTCAACCGTGTAGTTTTGAGTCAAACTCATTGACCCATGTTTCATGAGCAGAGCCCCAAAGAACTCCATCTCCACAATGAAACACCATCGCCCAGATGTTCACAGGTGAAGCACCGGGTTCATCTCGGGAGAAACACTATCTCAAGAGCAGCCCAGCCAGCGTTACATTCAGTGAGTTTTCTCCACAGTTAAGTCCGCTGAGTAGCCTTATTTGCAGTTCAGCAGTGTTGTGTTTGAGAACTATCTGATATATTCTTTAGCCTGCCTTCAATTGATAAGTAGGTTTTCCGCTGCGTCAAATTACGACATTAAGCACGATTCAACCGTAGTTTGAGTCAAAACTATTGATCCATGTTTCATGAGTAGTGTCTAACAAGAACCCATCTCTCATGACATCAATTGATGAGCTAAAGGATCTATTATGAATGGTTCATAAGGCACAACACTTGCTGAAGGTTTTGCAATGGTAATAACTTCAAGCGGGCTTAACCTTGGAGAAAACTCCTCGTTGCCGCATTTGAGCTAGAGCACATCGATGGGGTGACCTCCGACGAACTAAAGAGTTTCACCTCCTGAGCATCACCTAGATGGAATGAGTGCTAAGTGGACCATTCAATATCATGAGAGATGGGTTCTTGTTGAACAACTACTCATGAAACATGGGTCAATGAGTTTTACTCGAAACTACACAGTTGAATCCTCATAGCAATATCATAATTTGACACTGCGAAAAAAAAAACCTCCCATTTATCAAATTAGATGATGATATTATCTAGAAGGCAATACTTGCTGAAGGTTTTGCAATAATCTGCCGGCTTAACTCTTGAGAAAACTCCTGGTTGTTACTTTGAGCCGAGCACATCGATGGTGACCGGACGGACCAATGCTTCACCTCTGTGA
>VDFB02173181.1:0-47697 GCA_007258455.2 Sequoia sempervirens | reverse complement strand
ATATATATATATAAACATAATTCATAATATCTAAAAATGTGTAGCTAATCTATTGATGTTCTATTAATGACTTCATTTAAGTTTATAGATAATAACATTTGAGTGGCTATTTATTTTCAAGAATATTGTTTATGTTGCACCAATTGTTGAGAAATGACACATCAGCTCAAAAGGATTACATTATAACATTGTTATAAACATAAATTATCAATAAAGGGGATCCATTGTTTGCATAAATATAATATCTAATAGCTAGCACAAGATCTCAAGATTTCCATTCTAGAAACTTAAAGCTAGTACAATATTGGATAATAAATTGGTGAGTTAGCTCAACTAAATTAGTCAAGTTGGGCCTAGAAGTTGATAAATACTATGGGAAAGAATAATGACACTCATACTTTTGGAGACATGTCATAGTATCACTCCTCTAAGTTATTCTCAAAATGACACATTTTTCTAATAGTTCCATTGGTCAAAAGATGATGTGTTGGAGGAATCAGGTCCTAGTTTTGATAAAGGAAACATGGTATAGGTTGAAGACATGAAGGTTTAGAACCACTGATTTTCTTCTAAGAAATGATGTGCACAAAATTTCAAAGAAATAATTTGACAAAAATTTCTCATTGAATCTTTGGACAAGCATCAACAAAGTGAAACTCACACAAAGAAAAAGTCCTTTAAATATTTTTATTTTTTTAAGAATTTTGTGACAACTCTTATAACACATGGCAATGGATTTTTCTATATTTTTCATCCTTATTGCCTATCTAGTGAGTTATTAATCATATTAATGGTGTTTAGTTACTTTAGGAATTATCTCAACTTACCTCACCATTGACCAAGACTATACTGGGAGATCTCAATGTGAAAATTTAAAATTTAAAGGTTATTAATCATATGAAGAACACATTAAAGGAATGCTAGAAATGATCCCACACTCAAGGAAAATGGATACCATGGTGTTTTTGAGAGATAATAAACAATAAATTACCTTAATGGGAGTGATTTTGGATTGCAAGTTGAAATTTTTCAAAACAAAAAGAATTATTATGCTTCTTGTGATTTAATTGGTCTCAAGGTAGACTTTATTGCCCTAAGCAAACCGATATCATCTGAATATAAAAATTATACTCAATTTTTATCAATATTTTTATGGATTTGGGTGAGTCCAAGGAGGACATTAGGATTTTAGTTGAGTTCATAATCATTTTGTGGTGTAGATGTGGGCTAAAAGAAATCAAGATGATATGTTTGATGGCTTGGGCTTTCATCTTAGTATGGGGACATGTTTCCATCCCTCCATACATTGATCCCTAGGTACTATTCATTATAATGACATAACAAAAAGGTGAATCTATAAAAAAGTAGGTCAAGTGAGGCATCAAATTTTTGAAATTTAGGACTATAGCCTTAGCGTTGATGGAGGTGGACTACTCATTTGTAGCTGATGTGGGAGATTGGATTCAAGTGAAGATTAGGATATTGAAACTATGTTACACATCTAATTTAAATACTATGTTACATGATATGCATCTTAGGTAACACAGGAGATATTTTTTATAAGCATAGTGAAATTTTGTTACATTGTTCAATTCTAAATAGTATTTCTTCTATTTTGTAACCTTATGTAGTCTTTTATTTGATCCTCCATAGGAAAAATTGATCTTTGTAATCTTTTTGTCATCATATATTTGTTGGTGTATATAGGTGTTTTACCTATCTAGGTCATATTTACATGTTAAGTCCACTTAGGTCCTAGTTGTTTTTCTAGAAGTCTTAATTTGTCTAGATAAGATCTTATTTTATCTTATCTCGTTGGATTTTATTTAATTATTATGTCCTAAATCATTTAATAATGTTGAGGTATTTGCCTCATAATATAGGATTAAGACACATGTTAAGATCATGTCTAATTCTATCTCATACCTTTTCCTTTATAAGAAAGGTATCATATGTACATCCTAATTCATTTCAATTGATTTAGTCCAATACAATTGCAATCTTGAGTATTGCATATTGGCCATAATACTGCATCCATTATTGTGAATATATGTTGTTTCTTTTCTCTGTTATAGAAGGTTGTTTTTGGATTTTGTAGGTGATACTAGAGGCTTGAATCCTTCAATGACTCTATAATGGCTTCAAAGATTTTAAATTACAAAACCCTTTCTCAAATTTGATTGTGATTCAAGTTTGAGATTTCTTTGGGTACATATTGGGGTAAAACACACCTCACAATTGAGTCTAGAAGGCCCAAAAACCCTTATTTTCATATAAAATACTTGATATTAGGGTGAAAAAAATTTAAGCCATTTTTTGGGCGTTTGACCAAAAGCTACAAAAAACTATTACGTACAACCATATGGAATTTGTACAATATGTATCCATACCATACGATCCATATGTAGGTGTGTTAGGTCTACAATCTATGGTATAGTTGGTAGAACATCTTTAGGGAATATTTACCTACCACTTTATCTACATCATTAGGTATAGTTCACAATTTTTGTAAAACTAAAAATCATTTTTAAAAAAACCTCAATAGAGGTTTTTAATAATAAAAACTTGTTTGAAATTTTATTACTTTTGTCAATGGTTGTGTTCCCATGGCTAGTCACCATAGCTTAGCTTGGGTTTTTTCCTAGTGATGCTCGAGCGGTGCAGACACCTGTTGCTCACATAGGCGCCTCCTCCACTCATTGCATGCCATGTAGAAGTGACACAATTTTAAATTTATTTTTTTGAAATTGCTAAGTAACTCGTCACATGAAGAACCTATGACCAAGCACCTAGGTGCTTTAATTTTTTTCCCTCAAGCCCTAGAAGGGTAATTTTTTTCAAAATTCCATAACTTTTTGCCAAGGTTTCAAAATTTTGTAAATGATATATCAACATAAATTTGGTTCCATGCACTTCATAGTGGTGCAAGCAATTTTTTCATATTTTTTCTTAGGTGAATTTTATTGTTGGTTGAAGTTATATTTTCCTTTTTAGACCTCTAAGCTCATAATTTTTTTCCTAATTATCCAATTTATGTTTTATGTGGCATTGGAAAGGTATTGAGGAGCTCTACACTTCTATCTATGCACTTTTTCTAGATTCAACCCTAGGTATTTTTTATTCATATTTTTGCAAATTTGTATTTTAGTTTATTACTTGGACATACTGACACCTGGAGAAGATTTGTCCTCTTAGGAAGACTTCATTTTTAGTCTAGATCATATTATGAAAGGTTACTTTTAGTTTGAGGATCTCATTCTAAGATATTGTTGTAATTTACCATCGTTAATCCATCTTGGCATTGTAAAGTCTAAAACATAGTACTGGCATTATAATTGCACTACATACAAAGTGTCACATCATATAACTATTCAACTTGGTATCAATATGCATGGAGCATTCTAATGAATCAAGGTCACTCTCTATATGTTGAAAATAAGGTACCTAAACCAATAGATGCTAATAACTAGATAAAATGGATGATTGAACGTACTAAATCTCTTGGATGTCTTCATCACCTAGTTTCTCAAGATTTATTATTTTAAATTAAATCATGTAGGAATTCCCATATGAGGCTTGGGATAAATTGAAAATTTTGTATGGTACTACAAATGAAGCAAAAGGATATCAAATTGATAATGAGTTGATATTATTTGATCCTAAGAACTTTAACAACATCCAAGACTACATCACTAATGTTAGTGATCTAAGAAGGCAATCTAAAGCATGCGGAATTGATAAGTACATTCAATTTGTCTATAATATATCGAACAAACTTGGTCCTAATTATGTTGCTTTTGTTTCTAGCTTTCATACTCATAGTTTGACTATGGGGTCAACATATAGTACACCATTACTTGTATCTTTTTTTGAGATATAAATACATGAGCAAAAAAAGATTCTAAGAATGGGTCTCATCAAGTTGTCTAAATCTCAAGTATTGTTGGCTAGTCAGGTGAAAGAATCAAAACATAACAATAAGAAACAAAAGAAATCTAAGAACAATCTACATTTAAATCAGCCAAATAATAAATCTTCTTCCATAGATAATTTTTTTAAGAAGGAGAAGCCTACTTGTTCATATTGCAAGAAGGTTGGGAATGATGAACATTCTTGTTATAAGAATAATATTGATGAGTTGAAAAACCTTCTAAAAAATAATCATATTAATTTTTTGTGTAGAATGTTTGAGATAACTTCTTCAAAAAAAATTCTAATAAGGACAAAAGTAATGTTGGTTTGGTTACTAGATCAAGAAGAAAGGGAGTTACATCTCTTTTTTCTTTTCTCGGGTCTTGGATCAAGGAGATGACTTCTAGATTCAAGAGCATCTCACCATATGTCATCTTCAAAGTTTATTTTCTCTTATTTTGACCCTTTTGCTATGTATCCTATTTTTATGGGAAATAATACATACATGAGTGTACTTGGGAAGGTATCTATTGCTTTTGGGGAGGGATCTTTCAATGATTTTTTTTGTGTACATCATTTGGAAAACAATCTTCCTTCCATACATCATATTACACATGGTGTAGATGGGAGGACTATGGAATTCACTCCTGATTTAGTTATTATTAGAGACTTGGAGAGTAGAGAGATTATTTCAACTATGATGGTTGATCATCATTCATCTTGGTTGTACACCTTTAAATATTTTTCTTCTAATGATGATTTTGTTTCTTCAACTATTGATCACACTTCTAGTGTGGACTATGATTTTGAGGAGACTTTTGGCTACTTGAACTTCTGTGTTCTCACATTAGATCTCATTATTGATCCTTGAATCTCATATCCTCCAATTTTTTGTTACAGTTGATGGTGCTCATGTTGTCACAGTTTTGGCATCTTGTGATTTAGTGCAACGAGATCTACATCGTCTTCCAACTACATCTACTTGAGATGCATACTTGACAAAAATTATTGGGTTGTTTGTTGAGTCCCAAATTTTAGATTTGGGAGGCACCATTGATTGCATACATCTTCTCTTTGGAGTATATTCTTCTTTAGTTGTTGTGAGGGAATAATTTGACCCTCTTGTTCATTCTCTACATGATCATTTTTCATAGTTTGAAATTAGTGTGGAAATTTTGGATAACATTTGGAGGATTTTTTTTCTTTAAAGTGGCATTTTATCTTTGGGTTTTGTTCTTCATTCATCTCTAGAAGATTCTAGGTAGGCATCTTCGATTGTGTGGCATAGAACGCCTATTTGGAGTGTTTCATCTTTTGATATTGGCATGCAGACACTTGAGCATAGTTCAAAGACATCACATATCATTCTTCTTACCAAATACTCCTTTTAGGATTGGGAATACATCCTATGTATCATCATAGTTTTATTTCTTCCTAAGGGAAGGAATGTTGTTCAACAAGATTAGATCATCTTCAACATTCAATGCTGATGTTCTACCATTGTAGGAGACTCACCATTGAGGGGGGTTACATGGTCTCTCTTCTTCTCTCTTATAGGTGGGTTTTTTAACACAAAAAATTACTAAGGTGGGTTGAATCAATACTAAATCAAATTCTTTTAATTCATCATTAATTAACTAAATAAATTATGATAAGCAGAAGAACACAAAATCATACAACCATAACACTAGATTTATGTGGAAAACCCTACAAGGGAAAAACCACAATGAGAAATTTTCTTGGATCTACTATCCAAATATAGCCTCACAAATAAAAATTATTTTACAATTTTTTATGGTATTTAACCAAAGGAATTTCACTACTCCCTATTCAATACAACACTTACAATAGAGGTTTACAACCTCAACATACATCTGGAATATATCAATATGTATGTTACCTCCAGTTCATTGCCTTTGGTAAATTCACACATACATCTATTTCAACAAGATTTGATGCCTATGGTTCACTACCTTCAACATACTTTCTCATTTAGATTCAAACATTCTTCTTTGTAATCTCATTTACATTCAATGTTGATATCTTAAAATTGATCTTTACCTCATGTCATTATCAAGAGATATTCAACAGATTTCTATTCACACACTGTCTTCTCAAAACATTCACAACATGCTCACATCTCTTCTCAAAATATTTTATTTTATTTATGCCCTTTGTAAGCTTCAAAAGGTTTCTCCTTGTTAGCTAAAAACATATATTATGAGATATACAAATGATCATAACAAGTTAGCTTCAAAAAAATTTGTAGTAGAAGGAAATCTCATGTGCTTTAAGATGAAATATATTGAAGAACTATTCTCCATAGAACACATCTTCAAAATTATCACACACAACTAAACTATTGGAACAAGCAACATAACATTACAAGTTGGCTTGACAAGCATATAAATTGTTATGCATCAACTCCAGAACAAGGTGGCACTAGAGAGACCAAGAACCTTTGCACGATTCACTCCTCAAAAACACTTATCTACACCCTTTTGTTATATCAGATCATTTTATTTGGTGCAAACACTTCTTACCCAAAAAAAATGATTTCAGACACACTGATGTACAAGGGGGGATCACATACAAGCTTGTGGATCATTTAGAGAACATAATGAGATTCCACCATGCATTACATAATATATTTACACAAGTTTGATCAAGTACTTGTTGATGCATATGATTTGAATGCCAATAGACCAACCTACCAAGTTGTTGAAACATAGACAACACATTGTCATCTATAGAAAAATTGGTGGTGCACCAAACAATTTGAAAATTGGACTAAGTAGACACACAACATTCAAAATCTCAAGGAAAAATAAAATGATGTGGTGAAGTATAGAGAAATTTATTTATTCCTTAGAAATCACTTATTGAAGCTTAACATGTACATACTTTGATAACACTGAAACAATTTATGGTAAAACTTATGCATAGAAACTTGGAATATGTATACTTGACAATAGTGTAGAGATACCCTTTGAACCACAAGGCCACATCTATTGAACACCCAAAATATTGAGAGGGGGGGTGAATCAGTGTTATTTTAAACCACCTAAGCATTTAAACATTCAATCCTCATAACATATTCAATTTGCAATAATGAATGAAAGCATGAAAACAACTAACAACATCACATAACACATGAAAACCAGATTTTTTACATGGAAAAACCAAAATGGGAAAAACCATGGTGATGATTAGCTCACAAAATATTATAACCAGTTATAGTATATTACAAAAGTGATCATTACAAGTATACTCACTGCCCACTAAAAGAAGAGAAGATAAAAGAGATTGTGGTACACAGCCAAGACTTTGAACCAGTACAAATGCATCTATAACATGTTATAATATAGTTCCATTGAAGCTCAAATACAAACTTTACACACTTCATACTAATCTGAATTAATATTCTAATATTATCTACATTCACCTTATACGCACACAATTTGCATCAATTGATTAGTCATCATACACACACACTTCTCAAAACACCAAAAAAGGTCTTACATATATATCTGTTTTATCCAAAACACCTACCAATTTAATTAGGTTGGCCTAATTGGATGTATTATATAAAATGTAACTTGTTGGCTCAATATCCATTCATGCATGCTTCACACCAAGATTCAAAACCCATAACAATTTAAAGTAGGTCAGCATGAACCCAAAATAGCACCCACATAACAAATGAAAACATATTCAAACTCCGCAATACATAAAACTCATTAGGTTGACACCCGTAATGGCCTAATACCAAATTTTTCCAATTGTACAACCACATTCTAATACTGGACCTTCAAACTCTATGCCATTTGGAATACACACTCTAATAACACCTATCGACATCTCCACAAAACTGCAAAGCTAGATTCCAATCTACAGAGAAGTGTGGATTCACCAAAACATGCATATTGAATTGGAAAACACTTGTTGTTTCCAAGCTGATATACTATCACTCATAACTTCAACACCAAGAGCCAAAATGATATGAAATTCTAGAATTATGTTCCTCTAATAACCAAGAAAATTATAGTAGAAGTGTAGAGCGAGAACTTGTACAATGGACCAATGTGGACCCAAAAACCAGATGTCCTATACACATAATTACCTATATTTGACACTTAGTCAATTTTCACATCAACTACCTTCACTATATCAAACCTTTTTGCATAAGTGTACTTGATAATCATCCTCACAAAAGCTATCCAAATTGATCTACACAATTTTCTTCATATTGGATCACAATGTTGATATCAATGAAAACACTGAACTACATATTGTGCAACTTATACTTATCCTACATGCTCATGTTTCCGACAAATGCATCAATGAAAAAAAAAATTCTTCCAACAATCTCCTACTTTGTCATTGATGGAAACATGCCTCAACTTTCTCCAAAAATATTATCCAATGTTACTCCCCCCTTTGACATCAACTGAAAAGAGAACATACAACAACAATCTTCTCATATATTGGATCTCCCTCTAATAGATATACATATATATACAAGTTGAAAACTTAACTGACTCCCCCTAGTAGTGTCATCCAAAAGAAAATTGAACTAGAAACATGCCTTATATCATCCACATATGTATATAGAAATATGAAACAATAACTGAAATGTATTAAAGGAAAGAAATGTACTGTCAACTGGAAGAAGAGGTTGACCCTTGCAAATTCTCAAGGTGGGCTTTCCATTCTAATTTCCCTTCCCAAATTCTCTTGGCTATGCCAAGCATTTTGCTTCATGTCTCAAACTCCATTAAGAGTTCCTCACCATCATCTAGAGTGTTGGGTATTGGATTTAACTTTGAAGCTCTTTCAACACTCAATAGGGAACTAGAAACATATGTGAACTTAGAGTTCACTAGATCACTAATATTACCAAACTAGATTATGATCTTTTCCTTTTGAGCTTGTAGTTGGAAGAATTGCTCATGTAAATTCTCAATAGTAGACATTGTGCTTCCATCCAAATCATGTGTCGTATCATAGGCATTGGAATCTTTATCAATTTGGAAATCAATTGAGTCCATCACATCCTTTATGTTTTTTGTGGATTCGGGCCACTTCATGCAAAAGTGAAATAAAATTTTGGCTTTCGCCACACAAGCTTATACATCCTTAAGATTTTCTTAAAATTTATTGAGTGGATTGGCACACTTCTCAATGAAATCCATCAATTTCATATTATTTATCTTTTTCTCTATGTGTTTCTCTAACTTCCCTTTTAATCTGGTAGCATACTCCTTAAAATAATCTTGAATAAAATAAATAAATTTTCCATATTGAATAAAGAATTTTCAATGCTTGTATTAGGTATGGCTTTTTGTAGAGATTTCACAACCTCATCTACCATTTCTCCACTCTTTTGTTGTGTCTTTATTATATCTTTCTAAGAATATGCATGGAAAACATCTCCTAATTGAAGCTTATGAAGAGGAAAAATCTTCTCCATGTCCACATGCCCCTATTGTATAGGTAGTTGTAGGAGCTAGGAAAACACTACAGGATAGAACTTAAGCTACATGCATAACAAATTCTTTAAATAATATTTGGAGGAACCTAAAGATTTGTCATTAGCCTTCACATTCTCTAAAACAACCTTCTTCATTGAATTTTTTTCTCTATCACTAGTATAACTAGTGTCTTTGCTTCCTTCTTCTCTTTTGCATCACTAGATATATACTCACTCTTCTGTTCACTACTTTTTTCTACATCATCTTCACCAGTAGCTTGTTCTTTGTTATCCGAAGGAGTGATTGTCTCTAGTTGGTCTTGAAAATTCTCAATATTTATTTCAAATACCTGAGGAGGTGTTTGATGATCTATGGAAATATCCTCTTTTAATGCATTGTCTTCTCTAGTGGCTTCTTCTCCTTCAATATTTTCCTCAACTACTATATTTTCCTCTACAATTTATTTTACATCTAGAAGAACATTAGCTTATACATTTCCTTCTTCAAATCCATGCTCATGTTGAGCATCATCATGTTGTACATCTTCTTCAACATTCACATCTAGAGAAAACATCTTAGCTTGCATCTCTTCTTTCTCTCTCGAGTCATTCCAATCTTTGTGATAGCTCTACAAATGTTTCTACAATCTCTTTTTTGCAGCCTCTCGATATCATTTTGATCTTTACTCATAAGGGTTGTCACCCTTTGCTTCATTTTGAACTCCTTACTATATAATTTAGATAATGTGGCTTTATTTTCTTTGGAAAGAGGATCACTAATCTTCTCTAAAGCATATCATCTTAGCCTTGTTTCCTCCTCAATAGATTCTTTCCTTTTGGAAAGTAATACATTTTTCAAATCTTTAGGTAACTGATTCTCAATGTTTTGCTTATTAACTTCAAAAGAAATAATATATTTCACAAATAATTCAACAATGGTGGCCTTGTCCACCTCATCAACCTCATTATATAATGTGTTGAAATAATGAATAAGGTTTTCATTAATGAGTTGTCATTGATGTAAACACTACATGATGGATGTCAATCAATATTGTAAGGCCTCTCCCTCTATATCATAGCCACAACCCTTTTTATTCTAAACTTATGCTACTCTACTATTCAGATTAAGTGATTGGGTTGATACCCAATTTAGTTGTGATTGAGCAACCATACTTTTAGTCATTTGGAGTAGATTCACTAAATTATCATGTGGATGCTCCCATTAAGATATATGACTAAAGCTACATTGATTGATACCATAATTTGTCATGCTTTATAGTGTTTATAAAGGTCCACATGTAGTAACGTTTGTTCTTATCCTTTGACTCAGGTTGAGTTTGAATGTCTCCTATAGTCCTTGCTTGATGATCCTCATAGCAAGAATTATGACTAAATTCACTAGAGGAGCCTAGAGGTTTTTGTAAGAAGTGATCACATATAAGACATATTAGATACCTATAGCACTTATAACTTAGTGAGAATAATACATAAAGTAAATAAGGAATGATGAGGAGTTTTAGAGTTCTTATTACTATTGAGTTGTGTCATATTGAATTGAATTATGATATACACGTAAATTAGAACATCATTCCATTAAACTATCCATTATATTCCTTTCTAAAAGAAGAAAATAAACAACTAAAATTAATAATAAGATAAATGACATTAAAAAAGAAAAGAAATATAAATATCATAATTAAAAATCTTATGATACATATCTAATAAGAGAAGCCCTTTATATATGTATGAGTATATGAATGTTTATGTATACTTATATATATACTAATCAAGTAGTTAGGTAGGATTACCGTTGTTTACAATTTAATTATTTTCTAAATACTTTACATCCACATAAGCATAGAAACATTAACCTCCATATCTTTTATGGGTACATTATATTCTTATATCAATATACTAGCACACATTCATCTGCTCTAAAGTTAAACTGAAATACTAACATGAGAGAATTTTAAAGTTAGCATCTAAATTATCAAGTTCTCAACCATTTTAAGGTCAGTTGAAAAGCATGAATCATAAAGGAATTTAATAGTGCTACAGTTGTATAGATAAAGATAAATAAGTTGTAATAGTGTCAAAGACCAATAGTTTAGATAAATGCCAAAAAAGAAAAACTCCATAGTGAATGGTAGGCTCTACTTATAGGAATGATAGCAGAGTACTCTAAAGGATGACATTCTTAAACTAGAAAAGAAAATTTGGAAAGTCGATGTGACCCACTGCTCCAAAGAGCGAACTAGAAGAGTTAAGAATTCAATGGAGGTCTCAATGTCTGTAATAAATTCAAGTTATGCACAAAACGAATATAGAAACAAATGATTACATCCAGAAGTACTGATAATCAGCCATATTAAATATCTTATGGGATTACGGATTGTAGAGATTTGCATGGTATGTAAAACGGGTATGTGGAAAGGACTGCTCAGACTTATGGATGCCAACATTATAGTATCCAAAATAAACGGATTTGATCATGAATATTTTAAAAATTCTCATGCAATTATGATAGCATATTTCAACCCGCACCAAGTATTTAGGATGCCAAGTCTTCTTAATAAATGCTCTATTTTTCTTTAAACGGTCAAGAAGTCATTTTATGTATCACTTAGAAATAGATTGAGGGTGACAAAAATATCTCCATGAGGGTAGGTGCATAACTGTGGTTGATCATTGATAGCAAGTAAGATGGAATAACGAAAAAAAAATGCAACCCAAACTAGCAAGCATAGACAAGATATCTAACAGGAAAAGTCAACTCCTTGATCTTAACCAACTGCCAAGCTTAAACTGTATGTTGATCATCTGTTAAATGATTAAAAATAATAGCACTGTATGTTGATCATTCGTTAAATGATTAAAATAATAGAACAAAGACAGGGCAGGAACTTAGGTGTGAAATCAAGCAAAATAAGATACCCGATTATGTAACATTATAGAAAACAGAATCAACAGTTTGTTTTTTTTTTTTGTTTCAATCTTCAGAACTGTCGAAAAGGGACTGGAGATTTACATGTACTAAATTACATACCCTAATTTAGATATGTTTGGTGTAACTATACTTGTGTTTATGTAACTCGTTTGATGAGCAGACAAGGGAAAAAGACAAATGTGGTAAAATAAATAAAAAAATCAATCATCACTCTTGGAAAAATGCAGACCCTCAAAATGAGCAGCAAAATGATTTGAAGCATATAAGTCCCTCTAGAAATAAAAACATTCAACAATGGAAATAGATCCATTTTAAAGGTTTATCCATTTATCAAGTACAAAACCTTGTTACTACCAGTAATATTGAGTTTCACTTGAGGTGATCATAATGCAAAATAGTTTGAACATTGAGCAAGAGAGTTGATTTCCGCACCTAAATTATTGATTTGCTGAGATGGGCGCTAGTAGCCATTGCATATGTGTCATTCCTTAACAGACTAGAATTTACAGCAAGAAGATAGGGCGATGGGTTGGTTTCCAGTGAATGCTCTTCTTGTGGCTGTGGCGGCTTGCCCAGCACGCCTGCGAGAGAGGGAGAGGTCACGAGGAAATCCGGTATTTTCTTCTCTTTGCCATGTTTCCCCTTTTTCATGTAATCCCCCCCTGCCTTTTTCCTCTATAGCAGCGTAAATCCCCCTTTGGCAGCAAGTTGTTCATATCGATTTCCAAGAAGAAAACCGGCAATCACGTAACCCAGACAATGTGTGAAACTTGCAGCTAAGAGTTAATGCGAAAATCTCTTGCAAGTCTTTTTCCAAAATCTTTCTTCAAGATTTTCCTTTAATGCTTGGCACTTAAACAAATCCATTGTTGGTAGGGAGTATCTTGAGACGGTTCAGCTTTGGAAAGTACATAAAGTAGTTGGGATTATCCTTTCAACACAATGTACTGATTTTTTTAACAGCAATGATAATATATTAAAACACGCTATTACAGTTGAAGTGAGCATAATAATCTCTACTATAGAATAGATATTAATATATTTGATATGTTTCAATACCTGATTTTGGTCAATTTTCCTCCAGTCATTTAATAAGAAGATCAAAACCAATGATGACGTTAATGAATGCCATATCAGTTCCCAACTTTTGCAGTCAATTAATATGTTTGCTTGGTTACTAACACTTACTCTAGTATTTTCATCTACTGCCAATATTATTATATATTAGACTCTCCTCTTTGAGCACTGGAATGATGTTTGGCATTAATATATCTTTTAATATTGCTGCCCTCCCTTGAATTCAAACTCTCTATTTAAGAACCGTCCCAAAAATTAAATCCCATAGTTGGTAGAAGTTTATTACATTTAGGGATAGGTCTAATTTATGAATGAATGGAGTATTAATAATTCTTTCCTCCGTAGCAATAATGGTGAACATATATATATTAACTACTCACCGTAATATACGCATATGCCTGGGATTATTAAATACGGTGATCTGACATGATAATTAATTTCCAACCGTTATAGTGTATGGGTGTATCGGTAGTTGGCTTGCTTGAAAACTAAAGCCATAATAAGCATCAAATCCCTGTGCTCTTGCAATTTAAAAAAAAGAGACTAATAAGTCACACTTGAATAGTTATGTATATTTAATAAACCTCCTTTTTAAAGTTCTCATGCTTCTTTTTTTTATAAAAGAAAGAGAAAGGAATCGTGTGTTTTTCTTAGTATCCTTTCCTTAAAAACATTAGGATTTAATTTATTTATTTTGTTATTTTAGTTAAACTAAAATTAAATAAATAAATAAAGAAGGGCTTCTCTTATTAGATATGTATCATAAGATTTTTAATTATGATATTTATATTTCTTTTCTTTTTTTTAATGTCATTTATCTTATTATTAATTTTAGTTGTTTATTTTCTTCTTCTTTTAGAAAGGAATATAATAGGATAGTTTAATGGAATGACGTTCTAATTTACGTGTATATCATAATTCAATTCAATATGACACAACTCAATAGTAATAAGAACTCTAAAACTCCTCATCATTCCTTATTTACTTTATGTATTATTCTCACTAAGTTATAAGTGCTATAGGTATCTAATATGTCTTATATGTGATCACTTCTTACAAAAACCTCTAGGCTCCTCTAGTGAGTTTAGTCATAATTCTTTCTACGAGGATCATCAAGAAAGGACTATAGGAGACATTCAAACTCAACCTGAGTCAAAGGATAAGAACAAACGTTACTACATGTGGACCTTTATAAACACTATAAACATGACAAATTATGGTATCAATCAATGTAGCTTTAGTCATATATCTTAATGGGAGCATCCACATGATAATTTAGTGAATCTACTCTTGGATTCAAATCACTAAAAGTATGGTTGCACTCAATCACAACTAAATTGGGTATCAACCCAATCACGTAAACTTAATCTGAATAGTAGAGTAGCATAAGTTTAGAATAAAAAGGGTTGTGGCTATGATATAGAGGGAGAGGCCTTACAAATATGATGGATATTTACAAAAAATTCATTTTGCAAAGCTTTGTTTTAGCTAAGTGTCTGCATTGATAGCTTTATCACACAATTCCCTCTAATATTTTGGTTCATATTTGTTCGTCCTGTCATATCTACTTATGTGGATCTGGCATGTTGTTCATGAATGTCACTAGCATCTTATTTTAGGAATTCAGTTGTCTTGGATAAGTGGTTCAAAAGTTTCAAGTAACAAAATTTAAATAGATATGGTTTACATAGGCTTTTGTGTATTAGCTATTACCTAACTAGTCTGCATTCCTATGTATATTTGAGTTATAAATTGTAGTTTTGGGAGAATGTTCACAGGTGTTAGTACATTGTATTTTCCAATTGGTATGACATTTTGCTGTCCACATTTTCCATGGTGATGATCAGTAGGAGTATCTTTTTGGTTTTATGCTTGGCCGAATTAAGGTATATAAAGAGTTATGAAGATTGAATGTGTTGCAAATGGAAAAGGGAGTTGTTATAGGTCCATTCCGACCTATATTTCTTGTTTTTGGGGTGTGAAGGAAATTTTGGTTTGAATTAGGTGTTGACAAGACATGTTTTGTATAAATTGAGGCTACATATAATTAGGCCGACGTAAGTGATGTTTGCAATGGAGTTTATTGAATATACAAGGTTGATTTGAGTTGATGAAGAAGAGAATATGATACATACATGATCCAAATACAATTAGTGGTGTGAAGTTTTGCAAAATTGTGTGAATAAGTTGTGAGTATTAAAAAAAGGTGTGTGAACATAGAGTAGAGAAAAGACATGTAATATGGGTTGATTAGAGTGTATTTTGGGCTTCAAAGGAATTGAACACAACATATGTTAGATGTAATTTTCTTAGTTCAAATTCTAGCTATGAAGCCACCTCTTTGTATCTTTCTTTTCTCTATGAACAATTATTTCACTTGGATAGTGAGTCCTCTTGGTAGTGAGCCTTTATCTAATATCGTATAACTGGTTATAACATATTGTGAGTTAATCCTCATTGTGGTTTTTCCTGCCTTGGGTTTTCCATTTAAAAATCATGGTGTTCATGAGTTTTGTTTGTTATGGGTTGTTTATGCTTTCATTCCCTATAATTGTTAAGTATGCTTTGAAAATTGGATAGTTAATAATTGTATGGTTTGAGATAATATTGATTCACCCCCCTATTATTATTTCATGTGTTCAACAATTGGTATCAAATCTTGGTTCCTTGGAAAGAGCTTAACTAATTTGTGAAGATTTTAGAATTTGAACACATGGATTTGGGAGTGATTTCTGCTATTGGATACACAAAAGAAGATTTCATTTTTGACAAAGATGGAGAACTCAAATTTTCTCTTAAGTACTTAGATAAAATTGAGGTTGAAAATAGAGATGTGAAGGAAAATATTAAAGAAGTAAATGACTGCATCAAAAAATTGAGAGAGAAAATCAAGAAATTCAGAGAAAGACATAAGGAAGTCAATGAACAATTGAAACAACCAAATGAGAAAACCACCAGACTGAAGTGCAAGTGGAAGAAAAGAAAAGAATTAAGGAATGTCTAAATGCAATGGTAAAAAGAAAGACTAATGAATGCACAAGGCTTGATCAAGAAGTGGTAAATCTGAAATCAGATCTAGAGAAAGCAAAAATTCGTTAGGATTAATTTTAAGACAAGTTCTTCAATGCTTGATGAGTTAATTATAGGTCCGAAAGCATCCAAAGATAAAGGTGGTTTAGGACTTGAAAAATGAGAAAGCTCAAAATCAAATCAGACATGTAATGTAGAGAAGATTGAAGACAAGAACAACAATGGCAAGTTTCAAAATAAAAAAACAATGCTAGAAGACCCCCAATCAAACAACCAAATGCTCAAATGTAGCCATATTTTAATGGCATTTGTTATTTTTGCAATAAATTTGGACATAGAGAAAAGGAATGTAGAAGTAAAATGAATCAAAATGTTTCATCCTTTATTGGTCAATGCTTTACATGCAAGAGATTTGGGCATAGAGCAAATGAATGTAGAATTCAAATGATGAATGCATACAACAATGATAGAATGATTCAATCTTTTTAGTGGTTACTACTATACATGCTATTGATTTGGACACAAAGCTAATCAATGCAGATTCAAAATGAGTGAAAGGAATAATGCTCAAAGAAATATCATATGCAACAATTGCAATAAATGTGGATATATTGCTAGATCTTGCAAAAATTCAAGGAAGGATAATATAAAAAGATAAATGAATTAGTTAAAAATATTAATCTAATTGAAGTAAAGAAGGAAATGGAAAATATTTGGAGAAAGAAAGAAGAACCTAAGAACAAGGAAGAATCAAAGACTACAAATGAATATGTACCACCCTCCAATGCAGATAATTCCTCTGGGAATTGAACCTAAGCATTAGCTTAGGGGGAGCAATCACAAAAAATCACATAACCCCCTACTGATATGATGTATCATGGCTTGGTATGAAGATATGAGTTGGATATGAACAAAGTGAATCTTTTGGAGAAGACTCTGGAAGGAAATATTCAAATATGGAGATTTGTGGAGCATTTTAAGGTTTGTTTTTGCATAGAGAAGGTTTTACCAGCTTTACTATTTGGTGAATTAAATGCAAATTTAGGGTAGAATTGAAGGGATTATATGCCTATCCTTTGTCAATTTCATTCACCTTTATGCATTTAGAGAAAGTAGTGTGAATTGAAGCAAGTTCAAGAGTTTGAAGGAGATTTGAGAAGAAAAGTATCCAAACCCTAATTCTTGTTGAGCAAGAGAAGGTATTTAATATTTTCCAAAGGTGAAATAGAATTTGTTGTTTGAAGCATTTGAATTTAGTAGAGATGGAAACACCTATAGTGGTAAATGTGAGTGAGAAACCCCAACCTAAATTCAAGAAATACCCCATGAAAGTGTTTGAGAATGACCCGCTTGGTGCATTTTCAAGTATTCAATATAGGTTTTTTCCTACTGAGGATACTAGGGCATACATCCACAGGAAGATGGAAGAATACAACCATAAAAAACTTATAGACCTGTGGACAGGACAACTGACTAGAGAACAAGAAACTGGATGTCTTGCAGTTGTTTCCATGCTTCATCTATGATGATGAACTTAAGTATATGAGAATATCCTTAAGTAAAGTGCATGATAAATTCTTATGGATTGATATGCCTAGATTGATAACTAAGGAAGTCATAAGAGAGATCACTGGATTTTGTGATGTTGAACCTATACCTGTGTTAAAATTTGTAAAGAATAAGGATGTATAGAACTAACTAGAGCCACATTTGACCTAATGGTCTCACTGTGAACACCATACAGAATCCTATGGTACGATATGTAGCTATGGTCATTGGATACAATATATACTATACAAATAAAGAGAACTCTATTTCAAACATAGCAATTCATGTAGCCCATGAAATGATGGAGAAAGGAAAAGACTTCGATTTGTGTGAGTTGCTCTAGAAACAAATTTTTGACAATATGAAGCAAACTAAGGATAAGAAATACCCCTTCAAATTTGTTTCTTTGGTAGTTTGTTTACTATTCTATTTTCTAAGGAGCTTCTAGGAAGAAGCAATATTACATGGAGTAGAAGCAAGCCTATATCCCATCAAATATTTGAACATCTACATGGAATTGGTGATATAAAAGCTCAAGATGAGGCACTTACTACTTTCTTCAAAGTATTTCAGAAGAGAATGTATGAATAAGAGAGGATCCCTAAGTCTGTACTGGAAAAGTATCAAGAAGATATCACATTTGTGGTCAAAACTGTTGAATGCATCATTAAGCTATGGAACCCAAAACTATCTAGATTAAACCACTTGGATATGAGATCATTGAAAATGAAGCAAATGGTTATGTTGTTATATTATTGAATAGTCCTAAGGACCCTAATCAAGAAAGACATGGAACATATGAGGAGAAATCTATGAAAGTACATATGGAGCTGAAAAAGCCTAAAATAAAGAGGAAGGCAACAAAAATGCTACATGATTATTTCAAGGAGAAAGGACTCATAGATGAACAAATACAAAAGTTAAAAGAAAAAGTTGAGGGAGAAACAAGCACAACAAGAGGGACCACCAAACCTAGAAGACTAGAAGAACTACTTCCACTACTATTCAACAATCCTCTAGATTAGTTTCTACATCTAGTAGAACCAATAGAATGGAGACCAATGCTCTAGTAATAGAATAACTTTAAGAGGAGGAGGCCACAAGGCCTGTAAAGAGAATGTATACTACTCTGATAGCCTCTACTACCACTACATCAAAAAGAATAAATGAGAAATCTAGAAGAGAAAAGGAATTGAGTGTACAATCTGAAGAAGAAGAGGATGAAGATTATCTATTGATTATCAAAAGAAGCATTGTTTCAAAGAACCAAAGAATAGATATTTCTGACACTTCTAATGAAGAGATAAGTTGAGAAGGAAAAGGAAGCCTTTTAGATACATGTACATAAGCAGGTGAAGGAAACACATAAAAAGAAACCAAACATTCCAAAACTAGAGAAGAAAAAGAAGACATCTCTAGAAAGACCACTTAATCCAATAAAGTTGGACTCTTTATTGAAAGGTATGTTGCATCATGAAATGTTGGAAGAAACATCATCATTTTATGAAAAATAAAAATGAGGAAAATAAAGCCACTATAATAGAAGAAATTATCAAATTCATTGTCACAATAGAGGTAGATATGGAGAACATTAGGAAGAAAGTTCTTGATGTTGTGTGGAAACTCCTACTAGAGAGAAGAAAAGAAGAAAATGAAAGAGAAGAGAAGCTCAGATTAGATGCTATGGAGAAAAATGGATTCTCCTTATCAAATGTTGATAAGGCCACACTAGCCCAAGTACATAGTGAAGAATTTGGAAAAAAATGAAGGGTCACACTTGTAATGGGAAGAGATCAGGATCAACTTGAAAGAATGTAGAAGGAAATAGAAGAAAAAGTTATTGACATTGTATAGAAGTATGATATGATTCCCATTGCCTCTACTAGCAAGGGACAAGATTCGGTAGATGAAAACATAGATGCTACTGATACAATGTGAATAATATTCCTCTAGATATAGATGACCCAATGCAATAAAATGTTGAAGATGAGAATATTGGTGAGATAAGAGAGGAGAATGCAAAGGATGATACTTATATTCCTTCGGTAACATAGATGATTGCAGATCAAGGCACTTAGAGACATCTGTTCCTACGATAGATACAAAACAAACACTGGTGAAGGTGAGAAGCATGATACAATCAATGAGCAAAGGCATGAGGATGAAGAGAATTAGGAAGGAGAAGGAGATAAAAATGAAGATGATGAGCAAGGAAAGAAGGACAAGGATGAAGGAGATAAAGACAAAAATAAAGACAAGATCTTCAACAAAGAAGAAGAAAAGGTAGAGGAAGAATTTTATGATATTGGAAAGAATGAAGAAGCAGAGAAGTCTGAGGATTTACCTAAACCATTTGGTAAATCCTCCTCTGATAATCCTTTAGAAGGTTTTTGTTTATAAACAATTAAAGTTTCAACTAGTTGATTCCTCCTAATTATTGCAGTTGCCCATGCAATGGGGAAATGTTTATTTAGACAAGATATCTCCCATACACAAATTGTAGCTAAGTGATGTGTTTAGTGCATTAGAAAGAAAATAAATCATTGAAACATATCAAAAGAGCATTGAGTTAATAGATGAAGTTGTAAAATCATTACAAGAGATTATTTTAGGAAATAATGTTGATACATCTTTACTTGCAGTGGAAAATTTCAAATTGTTGTTTGATTCCTTTAAGGAATATGTCTTCGAATTGAAAAGACAAGAATAAATAGAGGTTGAGTCAAGGATTAAAGAGAAGAAGCTAATGGATATCATAGAAAAAAGTGCATCTTCACATACAAAATTTGAAGAATGCTTGAAGTACTATCCTACGAGGATGGTGCAAAAACATTATTTTTGTATTGCATGAAGTAGTTGGATGCCACATAAGGGATAAAAGATGAAATGGGATTGATTGAGTCTCATATAGACAATGCATCAAAATCCTATGATCCAACACTAGACATAGATAATAAGACCTGGACTGCTATAGTAGACTTACAAGACAAATTCTTCACTTTGTATAGCTAGAAGGAAGAGATTATCAAGCAACTTACGAAGTTGAGGGACTTGGTAAAAAAAAGTATATACTTATCTCAAGTTCCCTCGCCAGTACTGACAAAATCTCAAAGTTAAATATTACCCTTGGTACTATAGAAGAAGGAGAAGAAACATTAATAGAACTTGAGTCTCTACATAGAGTGCTTGTAGTAGCAAAGAAGAGCTAGGAAGAAGGAAAGTCTACTTGGAAATCTATTGTTCATAAGCTTCAAGGGTCAACATCCTTGAGTTTATCATTTCTATTTCTATATATCTTTCATTTTTTAATGTTTTCATATTTTTTGTACATATGTGGATGTATTAGGAGTTTTTGGTTAGCTTCCTAAGGGGGGGCTAGTTTAGTTTGTACATATGTCTTGAGGAGAGCACCCTTTTCCCTTTATGTCAAAGGGGAAGAGATACTTGTGGAGAGATACTTTTGGATAAATGTTTTGCTTTAGAACATATTGTCGTCAATGACAAAGGGGGAGATTTTTGAAAGAATGAAGAAGGTTGTCATTAATGAGTTGTCATTGATGTCAACACTACATGATGGAAGTCAATCAATATGATGGATATTTATAGACAATTCATTTTTCAAAGATTCTTTGGCCAAGTTTCTACACCCACAACTTTGGCACATAGTTCCCTCCAGTATTTTGGTTTGCATTTGTTTTCCCTATTAGATCTACTAATGTGGTTCTAGCATGTTGTTCATGGATGTCACTAGCATCTTATTTTATAATTTTAGTTGTCTTGGATAATTGTTTTAAAAGTTGCAAGTAACAAAAGTTTGATATATATGGTTTTAATAGTTTTTTGTGTACTAGTTATTACCTAACTGGTCGACATTCCTCTATGAATTTGAGTTAGATATTGCAGTTTTGGGAGAATTTTTACAAGTCTTAGTACATTTCATTTTTCAATTGGTGTGACATTTTTTGGTCCACATGTTCCATGGTGATGATCAGTTGGAGTATCTTAGTTTTTGGTTTTATGCTTGGTTGACTTAAGGTATGTAAAGAGTTATGAAGATTAAATATGTGTTGTAAATGGAAAAGGGAGTTGTTATAGGTCTATTCCAACCTAAATTGCTTGTGATTTGGGCATGAAGGAAAATTTGGTTTGAATCAGGTGTCGACAAGGCACGTTTTGTATAAATTGAGGCTATAGCTAATTAGGCTGACCTAATTGATGTTTACGATGGAGTTAAGTACATATACAAGGTTGATTTGAGTTGAAGAAGAGAATCTAATTAATACATTATTTGAATACAAGTAGTGATGTGAAGTTTTACAAAATTGTATAAGTTGTGAGTTTTGAGAAAAGGTGTGTGAATACAAAGCAAAGCAAAGACTTGTAATCTGAGTTGATTAGAGTGTGTTATGAGCTTGAGATGAAGTTAATCCATCATATGTTAGATGCAATTTCTCAGTTCAAATTATAGCTATAAAGGTACCTCTTTGTATCTTTCTTTTCTCTGTGAATAGTGAGTTCACTTGGATAGTGAGTCCTCCTAGAAGTGAACCTTTTTGTAATATCTTATAACCAATTATAAAATATTGTGAGTTAATCCTCATTGTGATTTTTCCCACCTTGGGTTTTCCATGTAAAAATCCTAGTGTTCATGTGTTGTGCATGTTATGGGTTGTTTGTGCTTTCATTCCTTATAATTGTTAAGTATTCTTTAAAAATTGGATGGTTAATAATTCAATCCAATTTGATAGAATACCAATTCTTAGTATTCCATGTGTTCAACAATTGGTATTAGAGCTTGGTTCCTTGGAATGAGCCTTACTACTCTGGGAAGATCTTGAATTTGAACACATGGCTCTAGAAGTGATTTCTGCTATTGGATACACAAAAGAAGATTGCATGTTCGACAAAGATGGAGACCTCAAAGTTGCTCTTGAAGACTTAGAAAAAATTGATGTTGAAAATATAGATATGAAGGAAAATATTAAAGAAGCAAATGATTGCATCAAAAAATTGAGAGTAAATCAAAAAAATTACAGAAAGACATAAGGAGGTCAATGAACAATTGAAACAAGCAAATGAGAACATCACCGAACTAAAAGTGCAAGTGGAAGAAAAGAAAAGAATTGAGGAATGTTTGAATGCAATGGTAAAAAGAAAGACTGATGAATGCACAAGCCTTGAACAAGAAGTGGTACATCTGAGATTAGATCTAGAGAAAGAAAAAAATCATGAGGATAAATTCATGACAAGTTCTTCAATGCTTGATGAGTTAATTGTAGGTTAGAAAGTATTCAAAGATAAAAGATGGTTTAGGACTTGAAAAAGGAGAAATCTCAAAAGAAAATCAAACACCTAATGTGGAGAAGAATAAAGACAAGAACAATAATGGAAAGTTACAAAATCAAAGAAATAGTGTTAGAAGACCCCCATCAAAGAACCAAATGCTCAAAGGTGCCCATCTTTTAATGGAATTTATTAGTTTTGCAATAAACTTAGACATAGAGAAATGGAATGTAGAAGCAAAATGAATTAGAATGTTCCATTATTTACTAGTTAATGCTTTATATGTAAGATATTTGGGCATAAATCAAATGAATGTAGAAGTTAAATGATGAATGCATACAATAGTGGTAGAATGATTCAATCTTTCAATGGTTACTTCTATACATGCTATGGATTTGGACACAAAACTAATAAATGTAGATCCATAATGAATGAAAGGAATAATGCTTAGAGAAATATCATATGAAACAATTGCAATAGACCTAGACATACTACTAGACTTTGTAGAAATTCAAGGAAGGATAATCTGAAAAAGAGAAACAAACCACTTAAAAAGATTGATCTAACTGAAGTAAAGAAGGAAATGGAAAATATTTAGAGAAAGAAAGAATAAATTGTGAACAAGGAAGAATCATAGAATACAAATGAATCTGTACCACCCTCTGGTGCAGATAATTCCTTCGGGAATTGAACCCAAGCATTAGCTTAGGGGGAGCAATAAAAGAAAATCACATAACCCCCTGCTGATATAATGTGTCATGGCTTGGCACAAAGATATGAGTTGGAGATAAATAGAATGAATATTTTAGAGAAGACTAGAAGAAAATATGAAAATGCAGAGATTTGTGGAGTGATTTAAGGTTTGTTGTTGCATAGAAAAGGTTTTACTAGCTTTATTGATTGGTGAATTAAATGTGAATTTAGGGCAGAATTGAAGGAATTATATACCTATATTTTGTCTATTTAATTCACCTTTATTCATTGGGAGTAAGTAGTGTGAATTGAAGCAAGTTCAATACTTTGAAGGCAATTTGAGAAGTAGATTATTTGAACCCTAATTCTTGTTGAGCAAGGAAAGGTATTCACTGTTGTCCAAAGATGAAATAGATTTTTTTTGAAGCATTTAAATTTAGTAGAGATGGCAACACCTATAGTAGTAAATGTGAGTGAGAAACCCCAACCTAAATTCAATAAATACCCCATGAAAGTGTTTGAGAACAACCTGATTGGTGCATTTTCAAGTATTCCATATAGGGTTTTGCCTACTGAGGACACTATGGCATACAAACCTATGGGCAAGCCAACTAATTGGATATAATCTCAATATCAAACCTGAGTATGTAAACCTAGTGAAGAAGAGACTAGATGTCTAGTAGTATTTTCCATGCTTTGTCAATGACGATGAACTTAAGTATGTGAGAATAGAATTAAGTAGAGTGCATGATAAATTCGTATGGACTAATATGCCTAGATTGATAACCAAGGAAGTCATAAGAGAGATTACTAGACTTTGTGACACTGGACCTATACCTATGTTGAAGTCTATAAAGAACAAGGATGCAATGGAACTAATTGGAGCCACATTTGGCCAAAGGGCTCTCATTGTGAACACCATACAAAATCCTATGGTAAGACATGCAACTATGGTCATTGGATACAAAATAGACTACACAAACATATAGAAATTTTTGTTTTCCATAGTAATTCATGTAGCCCATGAAATGGTGGAGAAAGGAAAAGACTATGATTTGTGTGAGTTGCTCTAGCAATGAATTTTTTACAATATGAAGCAAACTAAGGATAAGAAATACCCCTTCAAATTTGGTTCTTTGGTAGTTTTTTTGCTATTCTATTTCCGAGGGAGCTTCCCAAAAGAAGCAATATTACATGGAGTAGAAGCAAGCATGTATCCCATTAAATATTTGAACATCTATAAGGCATTATTGATATAAAAGCTCAAGATGAGGCACTTGTATTGATTTCTTCATAGTATTTCATAAGAGAATGCATGAATGGGAGAGGATCCCTAATTTTGTAGTGGAAAAATATGGAGAAGATATCACATTTTTGTTTAAAATTAATGAATGCATCATTGGAGCTATGGAACCCAAAACTATCTAGATTCAACCACTTGGATATGAGATCACTAAAAAATAAAGAAAATGGTTATGTTGGTATATTATTGAATAGTCCTAAGGACCCTACTCAAGAAAGACATAAAACATATGAGGAGAAAACTATGAAAGTGCATATGGAGTTGAAAAGCCTAAAATAATGAGGAAGGCAACAAAAATGTTACATGATTATTTCAAGGACAAAGGACTCATAGATGAACAAATAAAAAAGTTAAAATCAAAAGCTAAGGGAGAAACAAGCATAGAAAGTGGGACCATCATACCTAGAAGATCTAGAAGAACTACTTGGACCACTAGTATTCAATAGCCCCCTAGATCATCAATAAGGGCATGGTTCGGTGGTCAAGTCACTTGGTTGTAGTGATGACCACTAGGGTTCAAACCCTCACTGGTTCAAAGTGCTCGTAGGCCTTGTGCCTTCACTGGGCCTTTGTGCTCACAGGTTTGGTTGTTTCTTGTGGTTTTTTGTACCTGGTTCATAGGTCAGGTCAAAAAAGTGCTTACCCATAATAATATGGGTGCATTGCATCTTTCCAAAAAAAATAGTAGCCCCCTAGATCAGTTTCTACCTCCAAGAGAACCAAGAAAATGGAGACTAGTGCTCTAGTAATAGAAGAACTTCATTATGCAGATCAGGGAGGAAAACTGCAAATTAACACAATTCCAATAGTTTTCAACAACCTTTCACTCCTCAAAACCCTAACTAGAGTTATTTCTCACAAAACCACTCTATCTTCCTTGTAGGTTTGCAATAGTGCTTTCTTGACCATATCTTCCAAATCCAACTTCAAACCCACTAACCTTTTACCTTTTTAGGAACCCATTTTGGAAAAATTTAACACATCTTCTTGGTGCATAGGGTTGTTTTGAAACATCTACTTCAATAATTGACTGGTACACTATCCCAAGCCCTAAATAGGCCACTTTTACAAAGGAACTATCTGCAAAACCTTCCCTCAACAACAAAAATCAACTCAAACCTTCTTCTTAGGTCTAAAATAGTCTAAATCAACAACTTCCTTCAATGGAAACAACCAAAAACTTCCCAAACCTTAAAACCCTCATTTTGCTTAGTTTCCAATGGGGTTTATTAAAAACCTAGTCTCCCAGCCCTCTCTCTACAAAGTAACACCTCAAACACCTCTCATTATGTCTACACATATTCAAACAACACTCATAACATGCTTCCCAAGAGTTTTCCACACATTCTTAACCTTTAGCCATCAAAATTTACCCAAAAACAACAAAATAACCCCTAGGACATCACTCTAAAACCCTCTAACAGCCTCATTTACTAATAAAAAACAAAAACCTACTTCTAGCCATGCCATTCCACCAAGTTATTTCAATTTAAACTAGGTGGAATGACTACAACCTACATTTTATTTCACGAAAACCTCAAAACTAGATTTATAGTGTTGGATCTCAGTTGTGTTTATGGTTTGTCCTTGATGACAAAATCCCTTTCAGTTAGTTATCTTTGATGATCAGTCTCAGTTTGGATCTTTATGATTTATTATGGCACTTCTTTGATGTCTCTTGGCTATTTCAGAAAGATATTTGTTATAATTCAAATTTATGGTGATGAGTTTTCTGGTTCATGTTATGAATGTTATTTCTTTGACTGACAGAGTTTGACAGATGGTTTCTTTGTCAGGATGGTTCTCTTTGCATACCACAGGTGTATTTCACATGATTACAAGCCATTTGATTACATTATTTGAACTCACATTTTTTAAGGCATTATAGTTACCTTGGTTCTGACATCTCATCTATCTAAAGGTATTGGTTGTTTCTCATTCAGGCTTACATGTCGGCATGAGAATGGTAGGGTCTCCCTGATCCATTTTGAAATGTCTATGTTGCCTATTGGCAAGACATTTATGATGTCATGTCGATTGGATTTTTTCATCAGGCACTTTCGGGACATTCTCTTTTGTTTCAGTTAAAAAAGCATATGTTATACCATCGGTATGTGGTCACAGCGAAATTGCTTTGTCTCACCAATCGGAGGTTGAATGGGAACATATCGACAAGAGTTTAAGGCTTCGGTAAAGGGTCATAGTGAAAAGGGTTATGTCTCCCCGACTAATGCATGTGGAAGTCTATCAGCAAGAGCTGGGCGGTATTAGAATAGGTTTCAGCAAAGTGTTTGTGTCTTCGATAGGGGCTCTTCATAAAGGGTTCTCAGGAAAGTCTTACCAAACAACACATGGAGGATTCACTTCAGCCAAACATTTTCTTTTAGTGTGAAGTTATAACAAATGTACAATGTCACACCAACAGCTGTTTGAAAATTTCATATCGACAGGAGGTCTTAGCGATTATGTGGTGTCTCACCGACCTTATGCAAAGGGTTATTTTGCTGAGACTCTTGTAGCATCGGAGTAATGTCATAGCGAACCCATCGGTCTTGCTGACTAAGTCTTATGAGGGGCCTTTGGCGAGAGATTGGTATTGTCTCAATTTTCTATATAATAGAGTAAAAAATGGATAGATAGGTATCTGTTATACCAAACCAAATAGACCAAAAATAAAATAGGATTTTTCTACCCTATTTAGAACATTTAGAACGACGGGTATACTAGAAAAGAACGAGACTTCTTTAATTCATTTTTAATTCATTTAATCTTATCTATCTGTATTGTCCATTAATTATCATTTTATCTACCATTTTATGGTATAGAAATTGCTAACAATCCCAAGTCTATTTCTTATTGAAAATTAGAAACATAAATTAGAATTAAATTGGTTAATCTGAATCCATACTTATTATAATAAAATTCACTTTTTTTAGTTCTGCTTTATCATAGCATCCATGGCTGAATGGTAAAAGCACCCAACTCATAATTGGGAAGTCGCGGGTTCAATTCCTGCTGGATGCACAATAAACAGTTATTATGCTCTGCTCACACTATCTTTTAGATGAAAGAATCGCAAATAGTGAGGTTCTCTCGATTCAATTAAGTATCGAGATTAGATTATCTGTGCTCATGTTTTGTTATATTATAACTTAAATAGAACAGAATGACAAATATTTTTTTTATTTACGCATGTTTAAACGACATTTTCTGAGAATGAAAATGTATATTACATGGTACAAAATGAACTTCTAATTTAACGATCAAGTTGATTTTGTAATTAGAAGTTCATCTGATAATTTCAGCCTATTCCCTGCCATTTTAAGAATATAAGGGCAAATCCTAGTTTTTTCAGTTAGTAAGAAAAAGGTTTATATAAATACTCTAAAATAATGTATCCTGGGCAATTGCAACAATTGGATTCATTACTATCCCCAGTAAACTAGATGCTATTACACATACAATCATACTAAATTCGATATAATTTTTTGAGATTGAAGAAGATAATCTATAATTTTGCACGTGGGGAGTTATTTCTTTGTTTCGTTCAGTCATTAATAACTTAATTATTTTCAGATAATAATATATTGAAATAACACTCATAAAGAGTCCTATCGAAACCAATAAATAGGAGCCTGCTTGCCATCCACACCAAAATAGATAAAGTTTTCCAAAAAAACCTGCTAGTGGAGGAATACCTCCTAGAGATAGCAGACATAAAGATAAAGACAAAGCTGAAAAAGGGTCTTTCATATATAATCCTGCATAATCCCAAATGTTGTCTATTCCTGTACGTAGAAATATATGAAAATATTCATGAAAGAAGTTTCGCGTTCGAACAGCGAAGAGGTGCGAGTCCTCTTCAAGGCATGCATATTTATATGCATAAGCCTTTGGGTATATAAAATTTTTTGAACTAAACTACTCTACTTGTTTAGATGACGAGACAAGACAGGCTTTCAGACCTATCAACCGAAATGTTGAATATTACGTGAACAAAACATAGTAAGTATTGGAAATAAGAGAAATTCCTTCATTTGAAATAAAAAGAAATAATTTGAATGCGTGTTGATGCATCAGTTTATTATACGAATAGCATGGTTCATAGAATGCATACGAACGATGCAGTGATGCTTTTCTAGCAGTCTAATTCGAATCGAAGACTGAAGGTTGCTCAGTTGTCCATATGTCCAGCAATGCAATGGATTCCGTATGAGAAACATAGTATCAAATTGATGCTATGTCTTTCTAGCAAATTGAAAAGACAATGGAGTTCGATTATATATGATTATATTCGATAATAATCTTTGATAAAAAAAAAATGAATATGTGCCCACATTCCGCCATGATTTATGATCTATTGTTTAGTGTCACAGAGATCTTGGGGAATAAGACTCTGGGTCGCAATCGAAAGAATTTTCATTCTTATAATTCTAAATCTTTTTTTTTTATTTTTTCTTTTCATTCATATTTCCTCTTTACTCATTTTTGAATAAATTCTCTTCTGTGTAAGTCGTCGGTTCCGCATTTAACAAAAAAAATGCAATGCTTTTTAATCGCAATTTAGCATCGGATCATAGGGACAATACGAGAGAGAAGGAATAGAAGAGTTTCCTAATTGTATAGGGCTATACGGGCTCGAACCGTAGACCTTCTCGGTAGAACAGATCAAATTTCTTATTACCAAAATGATTCGAACTGTTCCAAGAACCCAACATGCATTTTATATTGCATTGGGCTCTTTCATTAACTGATGGAGAGATCAGTTAGTCTGCCATTCTCTTCTTTCTAGAAAGATAATAAGATGGCTCCGTTTGCTTCAAACAAAAATGTTTCGAAAGCAATCCCAAAGTGCTTCAAAAGGTTCCCTTGACGTAGGTCTGTCATGCTCAGACATAGATTCTCCAAATGGAGTCTCTATCACCCCAAAAGAATAATATGAGACTTCATACACCTCAAAGTTCATAGAGCGAAAAGAATTCTTTTTTGAGGTCCTCGTATTGTACTCATTATGTCTGACATTGAATGTCCCCGAGATTGACCATATCAACTAGATCTATAGTTCGAATCAGAGCGAACTTCATCTTTGTCATGCTATTGTTCTCCCAATTCATAGAGTAAGACTCAAATCCATTTTATGGACCGGATGAACCAATAAACTCTCCTGAAAACCATTGGCGCACGTGTAAACGAGGTGCTCTACCTAGCTGAGCTATAGCCCTTCACAGTTTAGTCTTGAAGATATACTAACAAAATGGATCACTTTCTGTCAAGACGGATGATATTTAATTGAATCATTCGATACTATCCCATAGTTAATGGGCATATTGTTTATATATTGAATTATACCTAGAATTGTTTCTAGGTACGACTCTATCTATGATAATGAATAACCCACTTAACTCAGTGGTTAGAGTATCGCTTTCATACGGCGGGAGCCATTGGTTCAAATCCAATAGTAGGTAAAACTTATTTGATGCGATTGAGTAATCAAATAAGTTTTACTACATTTATTTATTTTATAAGTCAATTATTTCCCTTTAAATAATCACTATTTTTAGATCATTATCGAAGTTGAACTTTACAAAGAAAAAGATGACTAAGTAAGTTAAAGTTCTAACTCTCAATGATTATTGACTGATCAACTCATTACAGAGCATTTGTACTTTTTTTAGTTTTTTGCTAGTATTAGCAATTGGAATCAATATCCTTTTTTTATTTATTTTTTATGAGAACCAATCCTTTTATTCTTGGGTTTTCCGCACTTGTAGAAAAGAAGGCAGGACGTATTGCTCAGATCATCGGCCCAGTATTAGATGTATCTTTCCCTCCAGGTAATATGCCTAGAATTTACAATTCGTTGATCGTTAAGGATAACGATACAACCGGTCAGCCAATAAGTGTGACTTGTGAGGTACAACAATTATTAGGAAATAATAAGGTTAGAGCTGTAGCTATGAGTGCTACAGACGGTTTGATGAGAGGAATGAGAGTAATTGATACAGGAGGTCCACTTAGTGTTCCAGTTGGTGAAACTACTCTCGGGAGAATTTTTAATGTTCTTGGGGAACCCGTTGATAACTTAGGTCCTGTAGATGCTCTCACAACATCTCCTATTCATAGATCTGCTCCCGCCTTTACACAGTTGGATACCAAATTTTCAATCTTTGAAACAGGCATTAAAGTAGTGGATCTTTTAGCTCCTTATCGCCGTGGGGGAAAAATTGGATTATTCGGGGGAGCTGGAGTGGGTAAAACAGTGTTAATTATGGAATTAATCAACAACATTGCTAAGGCTCATGGAGGTGTTTCTGTATTTGGCGGAGTAGGGGAACGTACCCGTGAAGGAAATGATCTTTACAAGGAAATGAAAGAATCGGGAGTCATTAATGAACAAAATATATCAGAATCCAAAGTAGCTCTGGTCTATACTCTTTCAAATGTTGTCTTTTACCTTTTTGTTTTTAGTTGACAGGAGTTTGGTTACTGTGCTAGTATGATGCATAGGGGAACAGCCGGGATAGCTCAGTTGGTAGAGCAGAGGACTGAAAATCCTTGTGTCACCAGTTCAAATCTGGTTCCTGGCATGTATACTTTTATAAGTATGAAAAAGCCTTATTCTACTCTATCTATTATGAGTTGTTTAGAATAATCATCAGTGATTCTATGGTATTGAATTAATAGAGAGTTCGTCCAAGTTATTTCAAAGGGTGTCATAGAGTAATAACTACTTGAAATAACTCGAACTAGAGAGCAATTTTCTCTATTTCATTCTATTTATATCTCATAAAGAAAAGGGTATAACTAGGCCTATTAGATAGTTTCCAATTCATCTGAAAGCTCAAAAAAAAATGATTACGATTAATAGAAAGATTGAGATAAAGTAGCTTCTACCTTAGCATTATGTAAAAATAGAACTAGATCGGGATAAAGACCAATACCTATGATTGGTAGAAAGAGACAGATCAAAATAAAAAGTTCGCGTGGTCCCGAATCCTTAAAATAAGGTTTACTCAGAGTGGATAAAGTTGTTTCAGTATGACAAAACAATCTACAAGATGTCTCCCCGATAGTTTGAAGTTACGACATATATTGGGTGGATGTCTTGTCAGTAAGAAAAAATGTGTCACAGCGACCAATGTATATCAAGTGGGCTTTCGGTAAAACATATGGATATCTACGAGAAGTCTCCTTGATTGTAGAATGTCACAGCGACAAATAGTGGGTTGACTGACAGTGTTCTGTTGACTTTGGCATAATGTTAGGGAAAAAATAGTGATTATTGTTTTTGACTAGGTAAGGAACCCTAGCCGCCACCATTGTTATCTGCATCTTTGTTGTATCTTACATGGCCATTTTTAGAAATGTTGAGTCTTTGATAGTTATTTGGACTATGAACTTAGTAAATGAGAGCTCGACCTATTTTTGGCATCGATTCTCTGGAGTTTATTTGAATGCTGCTCAAATAGGTATCTTTATTTGGTATGTTCTTTTAGCTATTGGTAGTCCTTGGGCGTTATCTTGTTGTCTAGAAATCTCTTTATGGCTGGAGACATTTCTTTACATGGTCAGATCTTTGAAAAGCTTTGTTATATTGTGACCAAGTATTTACAGCCTTCTGGATAGGTGTTACTCCTACAAACATTTACTATTTGGCATCATTCTTCCTGAAAATAGTATGAGGTTTTAGTTTACTTTTGACCTCGTATTCTTTGAAGATCTTCTTTATGGCAGACATACTTGAAAACATTGTATAAAAACTAGAGTTGTAAACACTGAAAAACTTCTAGTTGTGATTCGTGAATATTGTTCTTTGGCTATATCAAAATGTATTGAAATACTTTGTATTAAAAATCTAAAAATAAAAGATGTGGAGATACATTGTAATATTCTTTTCTATGTAATATTTTAAGGATTCAACTGTTGAATTCTTAGGGTATTAGGTAGACAAGAAAAATAGAGAGTAATGAGCTTAACTGAAAATAAAGAGATCCTCTGAGATTTTATTATTGTTCAAAAATATAATGTGAGGGGTCAGTACTCCTTGAGATAGATATCTCTAAATGAGGGGTTGGTGCTCCTTGAGTGGGTGCTCTAAAATCAACCTATAAGGCATTGTGAACAATTGATTAAAGGATTAAGCCTGGAAGGCATTTTAGGAGTGGTTTTTATACCCCAGGAGGGTTTTCCACTCGACAAAATTTTGTGTCTCTTTGTTCATCTGAGTTCTCATTGCCTTACTGTGTTGTTTTTGTTCACTGTTGAGCTATTAATTTTCTCAATTCTGTTTATGAATGATTACATTCAACTCATGAATGCATTAATCAGATAATATTGAGATCAAATCTGAGCTATGTTTTTGAATTTTTGCAAATTGGTCAAAACTATTAAGACACTGATTCACCGCCCCCCTCTCAGTGTCATTTTAACTCCAACAATTGGTATCAAAGCATAGGGTCCTCTGATAGGTTTTAATCACCTAGGATTGATCTTGGCATTGGAGTTTGTTTTCAATGGCACATTGTCAAGATGATGCCTCTGTAACCAAAGCTCTGTTATTTGATGGAACAGATTATGTGTTCTGGAAAATTAGAATGGAATCTTTTCTTGTTTCTTTTGATGTTGATGTTTGGAGCATTGTTTTAACTGATTACAATGTAATGGCCTCTATTCCCACTAATCTAGCTGAAAAAAAGAGGTATGAAACAAATGCCAGAGCTAAGCATGCCATCTTGTGTGGGTTAACTAAAGATGTGTTCTTTAAAGTCATGCATTGCAAATATGCTCATGAAATCTAGGAAAAACTTGAAACTATATATCAAGGGAATGAGAAAGTCAAATTTGTCAAAAATCATTACACTCAAACATCAGTTTGAGGAGATGAAAATGAAAGATTATGAAAAAGTGGTTGAATACTTCTTGAGAGTTGATGAAGTTGTCAATGCAATGAAAGGACTAGGTCAAGAGGTTAATGAATTTGATGTGGTCACAAAGGTTGTTAGAACCTTACCATCAAAATTTGAATCTAAGGTTTCTGCCCTAGAAGAAAAGAAACACTTTGATAAGCTTACCTTAGACAGCTTGCAAGGAATACTTATTGCCTATGAAATGAGAACTAGCAAAAACAATTCAATAGGGAAAGAAACTGCCTTTAACACTGAAAAGAAAGAAAAAGTCGAAGTCAATGAATCAGAATTGTTTGATTCTAAAGAATCCCATTTTGTTAGAAGACTTAAAAAGGGATCAAGAAAATATAAGGGAAAACTTCCCTTTAAATGTTTTAACTATGGAAAAATAGGTCACTTTGCTGCAAAGTGTCCCTATGATGATCAAATTTGTGACAATGAGACAACTAAAAAACAGCCTCAAAAGAAGGCCTTCAAACCTAAACGAAACTTCAATTTCAAAAAGAAGAAAATTATGTTTAGTAAGAATGAATCTAATATTGAGTCTAAAGATTCATCAGCTAAAGAATATGAAACTTTTTTCATGGCTGAAAGTACTCAGAAAAATGATTCAAACACCATTGGCATTGAAGAAGGTGAAGTAGATCTTGAAAGTGAGCTGAAATGTGCTTTACAAGAGGTCAGAAAACTCAATAAACAAGTTCTTTCTCAAGAACATAAACCAGATCAAGAAATGGTCTCTTTGAAAACTCAGCTTGAAGAAGCTAAAAGAGTTGAAGACTATCTTCGAGAGACTATAGCCTTCAAAGATCAAGAAATTCAAAAACTGGAACAAGAAGTAGTCTGTCTTAGGAAGGAAATTGAAAATTATGAAAGCACTCTAAAACTGAATGAGATGCTTAGCAAGCAGAAGATGTATAAAGATAAAATTGGTGTTGGTTTTGAAAAGGGTGAATGCTCAATTGACAATGCAAAACAAAACCCCTCTTCTAAAGTCAAAGGTTCAGGTTCAAAGCACTCAGAATTTGGTAAGGATCATGTTCAGTTTTTAAGAGGTAATAGACCTTCATACAGAGTCAATCATTTCTTCTATGGGTATTGTTTTTTCTGCAACAAATTTGGCCATAAGGTGAGCTCTTGCAGGTTTATGAATTCTAGAATACCTAGGTTTGGTCTTAGGCAACACTATGGTTTTATTAATCAGATTAGATGTTTTAAATGCAATGAATTGGGACATTCTGTCAAACAATGCATAACTGATCTACAATCTAAACAACATAAATTTAAAAAGGTTTGGAAACCTAAGACTGTCAACAACAATGAGAAAACTATGTTGGTTCAAACTACTTTTCATTCCAAGAAAAAGGACTTATGGGTCCTGGACAGTGGATGTTCTAACCATATGACTGGTGACAAGGATAAGTTTATAAATCTTGAAGATTATGTGGGTGGATATGTTAAGTTTGGTGATAACTTTGGTATTCAAATTAAAGGTAGAGGTTCACTTCTTCTGAATGAAGACACTCCTATCTGTAATGTGTACTATGGAAGGTCTCAAACACAATCTTCTAAGTGTCAGTCAAATCTATGATAGTGGTTATCATGTTCTTTTCACTTCGTAAGGACGTGAGATTAAGAACAAGCTTGGAAAGGTTGTTGCAGCTAGAAGGAGGACAAAAGGAAATGTGTATAATCTTCTCGACACATCAAGCAATCACAATAATCAAGGTATGTGTTTAATGGGCCAAATTGAAGAGAGTTGGCTATGGCATAAAAGATTAGGACACATAAACTTTGAAAATTTGGTTAGAATTAGTACAAACCAGAATGTTAGAGGTTTACCAGTTCTTAGCAAGCCAAAAAACTCTGTGTGCAAAGAATGTTTAAGTCGTAAACAAACTAAAATCAGCTTCAAAACAAAAGAACACTCTTCTTTGAAACCTTTATAGCTTGTGCATACTAATTTATGTGGACCAACCATAACGAATTCTATTAAGGGTGAAAGGTACTTTATGCTATTTGTAGATGATTATACTAGAATGGTTTGGGTCACATTTCTTAAGCACAAATCAGAAGCTTTTGAAAGGTTTAAAAATCTTTCATAAATTGGTTGAGAAGGAATCTGATTTGAAACTTAAATGTCAACAATCTGACAAAGGAGGTGAGTTCACCTCTCAAGAGTTCATTGATTACTGTGAACAACATGACATTAAAAGACAATATGCTGCAACAAAAACACCTCAACAAAATGGGGTAGTTGAACATAAGAACAAAACTGTAAAAGAAATGGCTAGAACCATGCTAGATGAAGCTAAATTGTTTGACATATATTGGAAAGAAGTTGTTCATACAGTTGTATAAATTTTGAATAGAGTGCAGCTTAGGGTGAAATCTAAACACACTCCTTATGAACTTTGGTATGGAAAAACCGCATCTGTCAAATACTTTAAAATTTTTGGAAGTGTTTTATCAAGAAAGATGATGATAACCTTGGGATCTTTCAATCAAAGAGTGATGAGGGTATCTTTCTGGGATACTCAACCCACATCAAATCTTATAAATGTCTTAACTTAAGGCTTAACAAGATTGTTGAAGTTGTGAATGTAAAGTTTGATGAAAGATTACATTTAGATGCTGACATCTTGTAGGATCATGAGGAAGAACAGCTTGAACTTGAATCAAATTCACAAGAAGCTGAAACAGCAAGCCCTAAAAATGAAAAAGCAATTCCTGAAAATGTTGCATCAAATGCTCCTTCGAAAACTCTAGCTAAATATCACCCCAAAGATCAAATTATTGGGGATAAAAATGCAGGAGTTCAAACTAGAAGAAAGGCTGCAGAATCTGATGAAAAGGCACAAATTGTTTTATGTCTAGTTACTCAGTTTGAGCCCAAAATTTTTAATGAAGCTCTCATAGACTCATGTTGGCTTAATGCTATGCAAGAAGAAATTGATCAAATTGAGAAAAATCATACTTGGGAGTTAGTCCCAAGACCAGATGACAAGAATGTCATTGGAGGCAAATGGATATACAGAAACAAGCTTGATGAAAATGGCAATGTTGTTCGCAAGAAAGCAAGATTTTTCTACAAAGGCTATGCTCAACAAAAGGCATTGATTTTGGTGAAACATTTGCACCTGTTGCTAGATTAGAAACTATCATAATATTCTTGGCTTATTTTGTTTACAGACTTTATTGTTTACCAAATGGATGTCAAAACTACCTTTTTAAATGGCTACTTAGATGAAGAGGTCTATGTTGAACAACCTGAAGGTTTCATTTGCAAAGATAAGCCTAACCATGTTTACAGGTTGAAAAGGCTCTCTATGGCTTAAAACAAGCTCCTAGAGCTTGGTACTCTAGGCAGGATAGTCATCTGATTTCTAATGGCTTTGTTAGAGGAGGTGTAGACAACAATCTTTATGTTAAAACTGAAGGTTCTAATATTTTGGTTGTTGAAATTTATGTTGATGACACTATCTTTGGCTACAATAATGTTACTCTGAGTAAAAAATTCTCTCAGCTAATGGAATCTAAATTTGAAATATCTTTATTGGGGGAATTAAGTTTCTTCTTGGGTTTTCAAATCTCTCAATGTGAAAATGGAATATTTATTTCTCAAACCAAGTATGCTAGAGAGATGCTTAAGAAATTTCAGATGGATGAATGCCATCTAGTTAGCACTCCAATGATTACTGGATGTAAACTTACTAAGGTTGATGGTTCTTCTGATACAAATCAAACCTAATTTAGATCTATGATTGGCAGTCTGTTATATTTAACTGCTTCCAGACCTGACATCATGTAGGCAGTTTGCACTGTTGCACGGTTTCAGGCATCACCTACAGAGTCTCATGTCATTGCAGTTAAAAGGATCCTTAAATACATTCAGGGCACTCTTGATTTTGGTCTTTGGTATCCTAGAAGCAATGATTTTTCATTGATTTCATATACTGATGCTGACTAGGCTGGTTGTTTGGATGATAGGAAAAGCACCAGTGGTGCTACATTCTTTCTTGGTGATCGTTTAGTGGCATGGCACAACAAGAAACAAGAATTTGTTTCTCTCTCTACTGCTGAAGTAGAATACATTGCTACCACTTTGTGTTGTACTCAAGTTCTTTGGATGATTCAAACTCTCTTAGACATGGGTATTGAATTTTCTAAACCTATTTCTATTCTCTATGATAACACTAGTGCAATAAATATATCAAAAAATCATGTTATGCACTCTCGCACTAAACATATTGCTATCAAGTTTCACTTTCTTCAAGAAAAGGTATTGGCTAATGATGTCTGCTTACAGTTTGTTGGTTCACAAGATCAAGTGGTTGACATTTTTACTAAGCCCTTAGCAAAAGAGTTATTTGGAAGGCTGAGATTTTGATTCAGAATTACCTCTCAATCATTACTTCAATAAATCTCCAAGCTACTGCTTAGGAGGAGCATGTTATATATTTGCATTCACTTACAGCTCTCCTACAATCTTGGTTGTTGCACTATTACTCTTTTTTGCAGCTGTTTCTCATGATATTTTGGTTGGCTTCTCAGTTGTGTTTCATGGCAATGCACATTCTTCTCTTCTATTCTTTGTCATTGAGGAAAAAAGGGGGAGAGTCATTTGTGTTTTGCCATCAAGGACAAAGGGGGAGTTTGTTGGATCTCAGTTGTGTTTATGGTTTGTCCTTGATGACAAAATCCCTTTCAGTTAGTTATCTTTGATGATTAGTCTCAGTTTGGATCCTTATGATTTATTATGGCACTTCTTTGATGTCTCTTGGCTATTTCAGAAAGATATTTGTTATGATTCAAATTCATGGTGATGAGTTTTCTGGTTCATGTTATGAATGTTATTTCTTTGACTGATAGAGTTTGACAGATGGTTTCTTTGTTAGGATGGTTCTCTTTGCATACCACAGGTGTATTTCACATTATTACAAGCCATTTGATTACATTCTTTGAACTCACATTTTTGAAGGCATTACAGTTACCTTGGTTCTGACATCTCATTTTTCTAAAGGTATTGGTTGTTTCTCATTCGAGCTTACACATGTCAGTGTGAGAATGGCAAGGTCTCCCTAATCCATTTTGAAATGTTTATGTTGCCTATTGGCAAGACATTTTTGATGTCATGTCGATTGGATTTTTTCATTCAGGCGCTTTTAGCGTGACATTCTCTTTTGTTTTAGCGACATAAAAGATTTAAATCAGCATATGTTATACCATCGGTATGTGGTCACAACGAAATTGTTTTGTCTCACCGATCGGAGGTTGAATGGGAACATATCAACAAGATTTTAAGGCTTTGGTAAAAGGTCATAGCGAAAATGGTTATGTCTCCTCAACTAATGCATGTGGAAGTCTATCGGCAAGAGTTGGGCAGTATCGGAATAGGTTTCGGTGAAGTGTTTGTGTCTTGCCGACAGGGGCTCTTCATCAAAGGGTTCTCAGGGAAAGTCTTATCGAACAACACATTGAAGATTCACTTCAGCCAAACATTTTGCTTTTGGTGTGAAGTTATAACGAATGTGCAATGTCACACTGACCACCATTTGAAAATTGCATATTGGCAGGAGGTCTTAGCAATTTTGTGGTGTCTCACCAACCTTATGCAAAGGGTTATTTCATTGAGACTCTTGTAGCATCGAAGTAATGTCATAGTGAACCCATCAGGTCTTGCCGACTAAGTCTTATGAGGGGCCTTTGGTGAGAGATTGGTATTGTCTCAGTAACTCAAAGTGGATAAAGTTGTTTCAATATGACATAAAACAATCTATAAGATGTCTCCCTGATAGTTTGAAGTTACAATGACATATATTGGATGAATGTCTTGTCGGAAAGAAAAACTATGTCACGGCGACCAATGTGTATCAAGTGGACTTTCAGTAAAACATAACGATATCTATGAGAACTCTCCTTGACTGCAGAATGTCACAGCAAAAAATAGTGGGTTGACTGACAGTGTTATGTTGACTTCAGCATAATGTTAGGGAAAAATTAGTGATTATTCTTTTTGACTGGGTAAGGAACCCTAGCCACCACCATTGTTATCTGCCTCTCTGTTGTATCTTACATGGCCATTTTCAAAAATGTTGAGTCTTTGACAGTTGTTTAGACTATGAACTTAGTAAATGAGAGCTTGACCTATTTTTGGCATTGATTCTCTGGAGTTTATTTGAATGCTGCTCAAACAGGTATCTTTATTTGGTATGTTCTTTTAGCTATTGGCAGTCCTTGGGCATTATCTTGTTGTTTGGAAATCTCTTTATGGCTGGAGATGTTTCTTTGTATGGTCAGATCTTTGAAAAGCTTTGTTATATTGTGACAAAGTATTTACAGCCTTCTAGATATGCATTACTCTTGCAAACATTTACTATTTGGCATCATTCTTCCTAAAAATAGTATGAGGTTTCAGTTTCCTTTTGACCTCGTACTCTTTGAAAATCTTCTTTATGGTAGACATACTTGAAAACATTGTATAAAAACTAGAGTTGTAAACACTGAAAAACATTTGGTTGTGATTTCGTGAATATTGTTCTTTGGCTATATCAAAATGTATTGAAATACTTTGTATTAAAAATCTGAAAATCAAAGATGCGGAGATACATTGTAATATTCTTTTCTATGTAATATTTTAAGGATTCAACTGTTGAATTCTTAGGGTGTTAGGTAGACAATAAAAATAGAGAGTAATGAGCTTAACTGAAAATAGAGAGATCCTCTGAGATTTTATTATTGTTTAGAAATATAATTTGAGGGGTTGGTACTCCTTGAGATAGATATCTCTAAACGAGGGGTTGATGCTCCTTGAGTGGGTGCTCTAAAATTAGCCTATAAGACATTGTGAATAGTTGATTAAAGGATTAAGCCTGGAAGGCACTTCAGGAGTGGTTTTTATACCCCAAGAGGGTTTTCCACTCAGTAAAATTTTGTCTCTTTGTTCATCTTAGTTCTCACTGCCTTTTTGTGTTGTTGTTTCTATTCACTGCTGAGCTATTACTTTTCTCAATTCTGTTTATGAATGATTACATTCAACTCATGAATGCATTAATTAGAGTAATATTGAGATCAAATCTGAGCTATTTTTTTGAATTTTTGCAAATTGGTCAAAATTGTTAAGACACTGATTCACCCCCCCTCTCAGTGTCATTTTAACTCCAACATATCGACCCGTTTACAATAAAAGCCTTCTAACTACCGCAATTCTTGATGAAAATCTACAAAATCACTTCCAAATCAAAGAGGGATCATTTCTTTAACACTACCAATTCATTTCATGGAAAAAAGAGATTTTACAGAAACATACAGTTGTTGGGAATAGTGAATTACTAGGAAAATACAAAATTTGCACAAGAGAACAAAGTTTTTTTATATTGTTTTTGTCTCAAACTTACAACCAGAAATCCTCTCAAATGTTTTTAAACATATTTATACTTGTCTAACTCAAATAAAAACTAACCAACCAATTCAAACTACCCCTTAAGTGCCCTAATCTTTGGGCTTCTACCATTTTTCATTTTTCGCACTTTTACAATATTACACTTTTTGACAACTTTTAAAAACAATATCAACTTTAACAAACATGACCCTACTATGACTCAATTACACAACCAATGGTTTATTATGACCTTATTTAAATGAAAAAATGACTCAAAACACCTAAGACTTAACAAATAACCTTGCTTGTTCAAATATGCAAAGAGAATGAACTTGGTGCCCTTGCATCATACACCTGACCTAAAAGAAGTCCTCAAGTCCCTTGAGGAACATTAAAAACATGTTGTCTCTTAACCTTGAGTTCTCTACAACCTGCATCTTCATCTAGTGTCTTCTTCCAATGAGTCCAGTATTAGAACCATGCATTGCCTCTTCCCTTTGACTAGTTCCTTGTTTGAAAAGACTATCCACCACCTGATAGTTGTTCTTTCACTTTACCTTCACCTTGAAATGAGATGGAACCTACAAACAAACCTTTATCAACCTTGTCCTTGCCTATCCTTTCTTTCCCTCTTGTTTCATGCTTGAATCCACCCTCTTGTTCTTGTCTCCTCTCTTGTTTCTTACCATCTTTCCCCTTTATCTCTGTCCCAAGAATCCTTTTATCATTAGACTTACCAACCTTTGTATGATCAGATTCATAAATCACTATCTTGATAGAATTAGACTGCCTCTCAACCTTTTTAACAACCAAAGGAAAAATTATTGTCCCCACCATAATTTTATCATGCTTTTTTAACTCATTTTGAGTCTCCACAGGGAATTCATCCTTGACCTTCTTTGTCTCAGACTTGGACACCAAACTATCACCTTTTTTTCTTTCTTTCATCACTGCATCATTCTTCAAAGTGATTGTCCTAGCATTTGCAAATTTTGCAATGGTTGCATACTCTTCATTTATGTCTTCCTTCAACTTCACAAACTTTTTCTTTCCCATCATTATCACTTTTGCTGCCTTGGTCTATTCCTTCACATCTTCTTGCAATGGAATCAAAGTGAAAATTCTTCCCTCATGCTCAATAATATAACTATTATTTCTACCATCATAGAGTGCATGTTTGTCAAACTGCCATGGCCTTCCAAGTAGTAGATGGCAACAATCCATTGGTAAAACATCATGGACACCAAACTATCACCTTTTTTTCTTTCTTTCATCACTGCATCATTCTTCAAAGTGATTGTCCTAGCATTTGCAAATTTTGCAATGGTTGCATACTCTTCATTTATGTCTTCCTTCAACTTCACAAACTTTTTCTTTCCCATCATTATCACTTTTGCTGCCTTGGTCTATTCCTTCACATCTTCTTGCAATGGAATCAAAGTGAAAATTCTTCCCTCATGCTCAATAATATAACTATTATTTCTACCATCATAGAGTGCATGTTTGTCAAACTGCCATGGCCTTCCAAGTAGTAGATGGCAACAATCCATTGGTAAAACATCACAAAGTATCTTATCTCTATATCCACCAATACTAAATTCAACAAAAGCTTGTTCACAAACCAAAATGGACTGATCATCATTCAACCAAGATACTCTATATGGTGTTTCATTAGGAACTTTTTCTAATTTCAGTTGATCCACCATTTCATTTGACCCCATATTACTAGTAGAACCAGACTCTATCACTACTTTGCATACCTTTTCTTTGCATTTGCACGTGGTCCTGAATAGTTTCCTTTGAGTTTTATCCTTCTCCTTGGATTCTTGAAGCAATGTTCTCACTATTAAATATTCTCCCACTTCTAGAGCAACAACAAGACTAGGAGAATTTATGCTTTCACATTCATCTCCTTGAACCAATTGCACTCTTTTATCACTTCTCCTTTCACCACCACTTGAAGTAGAACCTTTCTTTTCAAGTCACATGTATGATGGATGACCAAACTCATTACAATGATAGCATCTACTTCAATATTTTTTTGAAATTCTACCACCACTAAATCTACCTTTGAAACCTCTAAATCCACCTCTTGGATCAACCACTTGTTCCTTGCCTTTGATTGTATCTTCTTGCACTTCAAAGGTCTACCTTGTACCTCTTCCCCTATTTGTGTTTCCTCTACCTCTTCCTTTCCTTTCTTGTCTTATTTTTTCAGTTTTTCCTCTACCTTGGAATCCAATTGAAAATATTCCTCTACTATCCTAGGTGTTTCCAAACTCAATTAATCTTGGATTTGATACCTTAAGCCACACATATACCTTGCAATCTTCTCATTTTCATCCTCAATATGTCTAGACCTTATACTCAGCTTATGAGACTCCTTAGTATATGTCATAACAACCTTGTCCTTTTTTTAAAGTTTTGCAATTTTTTGAATGTTTGTATGGAATGATCACTTGGAAAAAATTGCACCTTGACCTTTGCTACCATTCTATCCCATGAACTAATATTTGGCTTTCCTTTCTTCACTCTCTCCTCTTGAATGTAATTCCACCATGTCAATACAGGTCCTTTTAGCTTTTTCTTAGCATACTTCACCTTTTGATCATCAACAACCTCCTTGAATTTTAGGAAATTATATAGTGCATCTATCTAGTCTAACACCTCCTCAACATCCAGTTTGCCATTATACATTGGCACTTCTACCTTCACATCAAAAGAACCACTTTTTACAACCTTAAGCATTTTTATCATCCTTCTCTCATCAGGATCCTAATCAATATCTTGGGTTCTTCCACTTGGAGGGTTTTCTTGCCCATCCTCTTCCTCTTCTTCATTGTCACTTTCCTCATCAATGGCCTTTCCTCTTCTCTTTTATTTCTCCATTGCTAGAAACTTGGCTAAATTGGCTTTTTGTGACTCTTTTAACATCTTTCTCTCCTTTGCAAGCACTGCACTACCCTTTGGAGACATTTTGACTCTTCAACTTCAAAAGATCACAAACCTATGCTCTGATACCACTTGATGCAGAGTAGGGAGACAAACTACAAATTAACACAATTACAACAACCTTTCACTCCTCAAAACCCTAACTAGGGTTATTTCTCACAAAACCACTCTATCTTCCTTGTATGTTTGCAATAGTGCTTTCTCGACCATATCTTCCAAATCCAACTTCAAACCCACTAACCTTTTACCTTTTTAGCACCCATTTTGGAAATCTTTAACATATCTTCTTGGTACATAGGGTTGCTTTGAAACATCTATGTCAATAATAGACTAGTACCCTATCCCAAGGCTTAAATAGGCTACTTTTATAAAGGAACTATCTACAAAACCTTCCCTCAACCACAAAACTCAACTCAAAAAAAATTCTCAAGTCTAAAATAGCTTGAATCAACAACTTCCTTCGATGGAAACAACCAAAAACTTCCCAAACCTTAAAACCCTAATTTTTATTAGTTTCCAATGGGGTTTATTGAAAACCTAGTCTCCCAGACCTCTCTCTACAAGGTAACACCTCAAACGCCTCTCATTATGTCTGCACATACTTAAACAATGCTTACAACATACTGCCCAAGAGTTTCCCACACATTCTTAACCTTTAGCCATCAAAATTTACCCAAAAACAACAAAATACCCCCTAGGGCATCACTCAAACCCTCTAACAGCCTCCTCTACTCTCAAGACTAATAAAAAAAAAAAACTTGATTCTATCCACACAATTCCACCAATTTATTTCAATTTACATGGGGTGGAATGGCTACAACTTACATTTTATTTCATGAAAACCTCAAAAATGGGTTTACATACCCTTTTATAGCAAAATCCTTCTAGCTACCACAATTCTTGATGAAAATCTACAAAATTACTTCCAAATCAAAGAGGCCTTGTTGCTTTAACACTTCCAATTCATTTCATAGCAAAAAGAGATTGTACGGAAATGTACAGTTGCTGGGAACAGTGAATTACTAGGAAAATACAGAATTTGCACAAGAGAACAAATTTTTTTTAATAATGTTTTTGTCTCAAACTTACAACTGGGAAGCCACTCAAATGTTTTCAAGTATATTTAGATGTGTCTAACTAAAAAAAAACTATCCAACCAATTCAAACTACCGCTTAAGTGCCCTGACTGTTGGGCTTCCACCATTTTGCATTTTTCCCACTTTTATAATATTACACTTTTTGACAACTTTTAAAAACAATATTGACTTTAACAAATATGACCCTACTATGACTAAATTACACAAAAAATGGTCTATTATGACCCTATTTAAATGGATAAATGAATCAAAACACCTAAGACTTAATAAATAACCTTGCTTGTTCAAATATGCAAAGAGAATGAACTTGGTACCCCTGCACCACTCCACAAGACCTATAAAGAGAAAGAAGAATACTTTGATAGCTTCTACTACCACTACATAAAAAGAATAAAAGAGAAATATAGAAGAGAAAAGGACTTGATTGTATAATTTGAAGAAGAAGAAAAAGATGAATATTCTCCATTGATTATCAAAGGAAGTGCCATTATTTCAAAGAAATAAAAAATAGATATTTTTGACACTTCTAATGAAGAAGAAGTTGAGAAGGAAAAGGATGCCTTTCAAATACATGTACATAAGGAGGTGAAGGAAAGAAAGAAAAAGAAATCAGACACAACAAAACCAAAGAAGAAAAATAAGACATCTTTGGAAAGACTGCTTTATCCAATGAAGTTGGACTCATTATCCAAAGGTATGTTGCATCATGAAATGTTGGAAGAACAATAAACATTATACGAAAAGGAAAATGAGGAATAAAAAGGCCACTATAATAGAATCAAGTATCAAATTCATTATCACAATGGAAGCAGATATGGAGAACATTAGGAAGAAAGTTCCTGATGTTGTGTGGAAACTCCTATTGGACAGAAGAAAATAAGCAAAAGAAAGGGAAGAGAAGCTTAGATTGGGTCATATTTAGTAATAAATATCAAACCAATAGCCACCCTATGATTGTGCCCTCTAATCTCATTTGTAAGCACCCCGAGAAAAACCATGAAACCCATCTAGTAGTTCATAAATCACTGTATGCTGTAAGTAATAGTAGCTAGCCCAATTGTAGTCTTCTAGAAAAGATTCAGTTCATTGAGTAGATCCAGTTGGTTTAGTAGCAACGGTAGCAGTTTAAGAGCCCTCACCCAGGGATCCTTTCCATGTTGATAAGAATATGTTGTCGAGAAAATTGGATTATCCTTATCAAATGTTGATAAGGCCACACTAGCCCAAGTATTTAGTGATGAATTCAAAACAAAACAAAGGGTCACACTTCTAATGGGAAGAGATCAGGATCAGCTTGATAGAATACAAAAGGAAACTGAAGAAAAGGTTATTGATATTACATAGAAGTATGATTCATGATTCCCATTGCCTCTACCAATAAGGGACAAGATCTGGTAGATGAAAACTTAGGTGCTACTAATACAAAAGAAATTTTGAATAATATTCCTTCAGATACAAATGAACCAATGCAAAAAAATGAAGATGAGAATATTGTTGAGATAAGAGACGAGAATGCAAAGGATGATAATTCTATTCCTTTGGTAACATAGGTGACAGTAGATCAAGGCCACTAGAAAACATCTGTTCCTCCAATAGATAATGTTAACAAATATTTAACTAGCTCCCTTCGGGTGTTTATTTTTTCCTCTATGTGTTATCTCGCGCTTTACAAAAATAGTTCGGCCTTTCATCTAGGTTTTGCTCTACTGCTCCACGTGTCTACTCTTCGCAACTCTGAGTCTTAGCGTTCCTTTCACATCCCAGCAGGCTCCACTATGCTTCCACGTGTTGTCGCTGCGGGTTTCTTTTGTCCATATTTTCTTGATGCATCATCAGGCTACAAAGGGCTATCACGAAGACTTCATCTCTAAAAAGGTTTTGGCGGGACCCACAATTTCTAGCTATAGTGTACACTTGCTACGTGTCAACCATTCACAAATCTTTCAACGTAGAGATGAAATAGCAACCGCGGGTAGTGAAATGCTACCACGCGTCTTTTACACTTGGCTGGTAAACATTCCCTCTGTTGTGATGAAGTACTTGACCCATTTGACATGTGTTGCATTAACACATGTTTTTGGCAAAAAAGGAGAAG
>VDFB02173180.1:0-18460 GCA_007258455.2 Sequoia sempervirens | reverse complement strand
CCCCTCTACCCTTAACCCTTGTACACCCCTACTCTTAATCTCTCTCCCACTCCCCCCCTCTCTCTCTCAAGTCTCTCCCTCCTACGCCCTCTCCCCCTCTCCCCTCTACCCTTAATCCTTGTACACCCCCTATGCTTTATCTCTCTCCCACTCCCCCCCTCTCTCTAAAAATTATATCCCTCCTACCTACCCTCCCTCTCGAGCTCCTCTACCCTTAACCCTTAAACCCTAGGACCCCCTACCCTTTATCTCTCTCCCACTCACCCCCCTCTCTCTCTAAAGGATTAAATTTGATGGTTGAATTTACCTGTCAACAATTTTTTTAATTATGGTTATCTATTGAAGGGTGCCCTTAAAACATTATGATATACCTTAGTGTATGTAAAATTATATATAAATCAAACATATATATAATTATAATTCTATATAAATTTTCACAGTTTATCCAAAATATCTCCTTTTACAATCTTTTTAAAATTTTGATTGCATTTTATAGCAAAAATCTTTAAATACGGTCATATGGCCATCAAATTTAAGTTATCATTTAAAAATAATATAAATAATAATATGTATATTAATATTAAAAATAGGGTGTTCGACCGAACATTCTTGGAATGTTCGGTCGAACCCATTTAATTTCTTTTTTTTTATTGCATGCATTGGTGGTTCGGCCAACATGGAACCGGTCGAATATTCGACCGAATGTTTCCAAGATGTTCGACCGAACACTTGTTTGGCCGAACCCCTCTTTTTTCATCCTTGCTTCCTAAGGCACCAGAATTGTTGAAAATTTTGTGTTTCGAAGCTCGATTTGAGAATGAAAATGGAGGAGATCTCAAAAACCCAACTAGTATCGGGTTCCCTTCAAAACGAGCTATCCAACGAATATAATTTTAGTATGTTTTGATTATATTATCTATCTTTTTTTAAGTTTTATTAAATATAGGTTTTTCACGAAAACAAAACTCTTTGTTCTGCACAAGTGGAAAAATAGAAGATTATAAAAAAAAAAATTTAAAAATATGAGTGCACCAAATATTGGAGTCCTTGATCCAACAAAAAAAAAGAAAAAGAATTTTGATACATACAGTAAAAGTTATGCGTTATACGGTTGTGTTATGTCTGAATTGTAATTGATTTAACTTTAAAACTTGATTAAAGAAAAAATATTCAATAAAAAACTATCTAACCAATGGAAGCACTAGATATCAGAGTTACAAATCTAAATTTGAAAGAATTGGAATTTTATCTTTCAAGGAAAAAAAGTTATGCATTATACGGTATGCGTCACTTTTTAAAAATGCTATTTTTTGAAAAAAACCAATTTTCGTGGGAGATGGAAAAAGAAGTGCAATCTGATTCCAAAAAAATTGAAAAAAATATTTTTAGAATCTACAGAAAAAATATGACAAGACTCTAGTTTGCATCATCTTCAAATTCTTTACAGTTTAATCGCTATAGGTGCCCGAATGTGGAGATTGTGTTTAAAAGAAAAATATCAGTGTCCAGTTTGGCCAAAAATTGTAAACCACTATTGTGGGATCACCCATGTCTATTTAAACATCATGAAATATTATAGTATCTCAATTCAAAAATTTCAAACAAAATTATTGAGTTTCTCTTTCAAGAAAGCAAATGTGGAAGGGAGCATTCTATTTCTTCTGCATCCTCCCAAGTAGCACTGTCCACTGAGTACTGGTCCCATTGGACCTTAAACTGAGCAGTATCTCTACTCTGCAACTTAACGTTGTGTCTATCCAAGATTCTAATGGGCTCCACTAGCATCACTCCTAGATCCTATACCTGCAAGGATTTCCAATCAAGTACATGAGTCACATCAGGATGATATGGCTTAAGCAAGGAAACATGAAACACATTATGAAGTTGCCCTAGAGCAGGTGGTAGAGCTAGTCTATAAGCAACTGGGTTAATCACTTCCAAGACTTCAAACGGTCCCGTATATCTTGGGGCCAACTTGGAAGACTTTCCAAAAGCAATAGAGATTTTATGAGGTTTAACTCTCAAGAAAACTTTGTCCCTTATTGCGAACTATCTAAGAGTTTAGTTCTTGTCAGCATAACTCTTCTATTGGTCGTTCGCCTCTTTAATCAATCTGCTCTTAATGACTCTCATTTATTCTTCCATTTCCTTAAGCATTTCAAGTCCTACTATGATCCTACCCTCCAATTTATCCCAACTGATGGGGGTACGATACTTCCACCCATACAAGGATATGGTGCCATGCCTAAGGATGTATGATAGGAGTTGTTGTAAGAAAACTCTACCAAAGGAAAATATTCTTCCCACCTATACATTTGGTCCATACAATACATTCGGAGGAGGTCTTCAACTACATGATTCACCCTCTCTATCTTCCCATCAGTTTGAGGATGATATGCCAAGCTGAAATTCAATTTAGTCCTTAATGCCATATTCAAGGTCATCCAAAACCTTGAGGTCATCCATGTGTCCCTATAAAAAATGATAGTCTCTGGCACTTCATGTAAAGGGAAGATCTCCTGAACAAGCTTCTTAGTCAAGGTCAATGATCCATCCTTAAGGTTTCCTAGAATGAAGTGTGCAACCTTGGTCAACTTATCAATCATGACCAAGATAACGTCATGCTTATTCTTGCTCAATGGAAACCCCTATACAAAATCCATACTGATCACCTGCCATTTATACTTAGGTATGTCATAAGGATACAATAACCCAGCTAGGTGTGCATGCTCATCCTTAACTTGCTGGCACTCCAAGCATTTTGCTATGTACTCCACTACATCCTTCTTGAGTTTAGGCCAAAAATATAGTCTTCAACTTTGTGATCATCTTTTTTACACCAGGGTGTCCAGAATAAGGTGCATTGTGAACTTCTAAAACCAACTTTCTCAGCTCTCCAGAGTTAAGAATATACATTCTTCTTTGGTACCTCAAAATACCATCCGGTTTGATCTCATACCCATCAAATTGATGATCCGAAGGATTTTCTGCTAGGGTTCTCTTCACTCATTCATAGTGCTTGTCCCATGGTAGATTTTGAATTACCTACTACCTCAAATTAGACCTTGTTGAGATCACAGCTATCATATTTCTTCATCTACTAAGAGCATCAGCTACTCTGTTATGTTTCCCTTTTATGTATTCAATTCCAAAGTCATGCTCGCTAAGGAATTCTAACCACCTTCTCTGTCGTGCATTAAGGTTTGACTAGGTAAATATGTATGTCAACCCCAAATGGTCTGTCTTGAGTTCAAATGGTTTTTTCAAAAGGTAATTCCTCCACATATATAAGGCATGAACTATGGCCACCAATTCCAAATCATGAGGTGAATAGTTCACTTCATGCTGCTTGAGCTTCCTTTATTCATATGCTACCACTTGTTCATCCTACATTAATACTGCTCCCAATCCCTCTCCTGAAGCATCTATGATTACTGTGAATCTCCCATTAGGATCAAGGATAATGAGCACTAGTGTTGTCATGAGCCTCTCCTTCATGATTTGGAATGCCTGCTCACATTTCTCAGTCTGGATTCAAATCGTGTTCCCTTCCTTTGGAGTGAGGTAATAGGAGATGCAATTTGGGAGAACCCTTGCACAAAATTCCTATAGTATCCTATGAGGCCCGTGAAGCTATGGACTTTCGACACATTTTGAGGCACTGGCCATTCCACAATCACCTTGATCTTCTTAGGGTTCACAGAGACTCCTTTATATGGCCCAAATAGTGCACTCTATCCTGATAGAAGGAACACTTGGACAACTTTCCAAAGAGTTTCCTTTCTCTCAATCATTGAAAAACTATCCTCAAATGTCTATCATGCTCTTCGATAGTCTTTGAGTAGAATAGGATGTCGTCAATAAAGATCAGGACAAAATCATCCAAGTAGTCTCTGAATACACTATTCATAAGGTTCATAAAGTTTTTTGGTGCATTAGTTAAACCAAAGGGTACCACTGTGAACTCGTAATGTCCATACTGAGTTCTGAATGTAGTCTTTCGAATATCTTCTTCCTTAATCCTCAATTGATAGTACCCCAACCTGAGATCAATTTTGGAGAACACCGTCTCTCCCTTCATTTGATCAAATAATTCATAAATCATCAGAAGTGGATACTAGTTCTTGATGGTAACCTTGCTCAACATCCGATAATCTATGCATACACACAAAGTTCCATCTTTCTTTTTCACAAAAATAATTGGCACTCCCGAAGGAGACACACTGGGTCTTATGAGTCCCTTATCCAATAATTCCATTAGCTAGGCCTTCAACTCATAGAGTTCTTTGGTGGTCATCTGATAAGGTGCCTTGGATTGAGGCTCAACTCTTATAACTAGGTTGATAGAAAATTGAATTCCCGCTTCGAAGGAAATTTTGTAAGTTCATCAGGGAATATGTCTTGGAACTCCTTGAGAATAAGATAGTCATCTAAATATGGATCCTTGATATTAGGATTATTGACATGCACCTCATAAATTGCACACCCCTTTCGATGAGCCTTCTTGAGTTGCATCACAAAAATCTATCTAAGCTCCAAGGGTTTTTGCATTCCATAAACCTCAACTGGGTTTCCATAATCATCCACACAATTGGCCACCCTATCCTCATAGCTCACTAAAGCCTTATGCTCAGTTAACCAATTTATTCCCAAAATTACATCATATGAGCCTAAGGGTGCCACATACAGGTTGACTTGAGTTTGAAAGGTTGGAAGCTCTAACTCACTACAAAAAGAGATAGGTATCTATCCTCCACTCTACTCGATTGCCATATTGGACTGTCCATGAATTTTCCATGTATCCAGGTCTAATGGGTACCTTAGATATTATTCTAGGATCTATGAAACATTCAGTAGCTCTAGTATCAATTAAGATAGAGACAGATTGGTCGTAGAGCTTACTTAGCTAAATTGGCGAAGCCTGATATTCTACCTGTCTTCTATCCATTGCAGCATGGATCTGATGATTCTGCCGATAGCTTCCTTCCTTCCACAAATTTGACTGCTGAGGATAATTCGAGGCATAATGGTCACCTCGACAAGTATAGCATCCATCTCGAGGCCCTTTACGACCTCCTGGATTGTCCTGTCTAAAGCCTTTCCGCTTATGGTCATCTTTCCCCTTTCCTTTGTTTGCTTTCTTTTTCTTTCCATCATTTCCATCTTTACCCTTCTCTTGTCATTCACTTTCCCTCTTGATATTACCGATTTGATGGATCTTGTCTTCCTTATGAAATTTATCTTTACCATACCGAGACCTAGAACTTGAATTGCTGTAAAGATTAGCTAGTTGTTGCATCTTTTGTTCTTGTTTGGTGGCCTTTTAAAAGACTTCATTCATGGTTTGAGGTTCGTGCATATTCACTTCAACTCCTATGTGGGGTCTGAGTCCCATTATAAACTTATGGATATATAATTGTTCATCCCCTGCTACTGAGGCACATACTTCAACAGGTTGGTGAACATTTCCCAATACTGAATCACAGTCATATTTCCCTGGGCTAAGTTATGAAATTCCATCACTTTATTGTTAGAGAAAAGTTGTGGTAACCATCTCTTCCAAAAAGCTTGAAGGAAGATTCCCCAAGTGATCTCAATAGGATGTAGGTTTCGCTCTAACTTCTCGTTATCCCACTAAGTTGTTGCTTCACCTAAGAGCTGATATGTAGCCCATGTCACCTTAGTTTGTTCAGAAAGGTTATGAGCCCTAAGTATTTTTTTACATTTCTATAATCCAAGCCTCAGCTCCTATTCTGATAGCCTTACCATCAAACTTGGGAGGTGCTACTCTTTTGAGGTCTTTCTCAAGCTCTTCCTCAATTTTCCCTCATGGACCTACCCCTAGACCACCGTCTCCTTGATTACCTTTTGCATTCCTACGGTCCTAGTCCTTGCATGCCACTTGAAATTCTTGCTCTATGTGATCCATGCGAGACTCTTTCTAATTCAGAAGCTCTAGAATTTTCTCCAGTCTCTTGTTCGGTTTGTTATTGGAACCACTACCACCCCCATCTTGCCTGGTGGTCACCATGTTGTCCCACACTTATTCTACAACACAGTCACGTTTATCACATCTTAACACAAGGTTCTACGAATGAACATTATTATGCTACATCACATAATTTCCATATGCATACATCCCTCAACATAGAAGACATACACATTCATGCAAGATACACACATTTTAGAGTCTCTCATTGAAAAAACCCAAAAATTATTATCTGTTTTTATTTATATTTAAGGTGAGTCAATAGAACTTTATTTACAATAGAATTCTAGTTACATCATTCTTATTTTCTCGGTATTAGAAAGAGGACATTCCTCTAGATCATCATTGAGTTTACATCAAACTTTACAGAAGAGGATGGTTGAGCACATAGGCTCTCCTTTTACTCTTTGGTGAACAAGGGTGCATTGGTTCCACACCCTAGAGGCCATTCCCGGATTGTGAAAAGTCTTTTGATCTTAGGTGTTCGCTTCTCCTCAATCTTCAAGCCTCTCTCTAGCTTGAGTCACGTAAGAGCTTGAGCTAGACTTTCGTCATTGAGAATTTCTGATGGAACTTTGGCCTTGGAATTTCCTTCCTTTGTGTCATTCTTTTGTGGGGTTCTAACAATTTTCCCTTTCCTTCATCATTCCTTTAACCTTCCCATTCCTGCATTCAATTCAGGCTTGGTCAATTCTTAGGACTTCCAATTTTTAGGTCAAGGGTCAACTACCCTAGTCAACTATATGGTAAACTTAAAAGTCCTAGAGTTGAACCCTAAGCTCTGATACCAAATGTAATAACCCATTCCAAATTATTACTTAATTTTAATATTATTGTAAATGACACGTGAATACACTCCAAATTAAAAAAACATAACTAGTGGCCAAAGTAAATCATAGCTACACATGTCCATTTAAAATGAGTCAAAGATTCTTATATTCACTTCAAAAGTCAAATTACAATATCAAGTTTTACTTGGCTCCTAAGGCCACAATGTCATTACATAGTACATTTTCCATCAAGTACAAGAATGATTTACATCATGTTAAATCATAGACTATAATAGTCTGGTGAACAACTATGGTTCTTCTTCAATGCTCGCCTCCACTGTTGGATGAGAGCATGGTTGAATCACTTTACCCCCTAACCAAGAAGCTTATGCTTTCCCGGTATTCTTCCGACTTGAAGAATGTTCGACCTTGCATGGAAAGTTTAGCAAGAGAACAATTTGTAAGAACTAGAATTTGGTGCATGCCCATAAATCAACATGCAATTTCTATCTACAAGTTAGAAAAGAAAGTGCAAGATCTATGCTAGGAATGGTAGAGAGAGAAATCACAAAGTTCATTCAAACATGCAATTTCTATCTACAAGTTAGAAAAGAAAGTGAAAGATCTATGTTAGGAATGAAAAAGAGTGAAATCGCATAGTTCATTCATACATACATAATGAACTACATTGCTTGGCCAAGAATAATAAGTGTGTTACAACAACAACAAACAATAAGTTCTCATAAAGCAAACCAATACTCTCTGAACTCCATTTCATAATCCATCCCGAAAGGTAACTTTCTACTATACATCTCATAATAGCTATCTACCCTCTAGTAGCATCTACCCATAGGTGCTCTGGTCAACTAAGGTATCACTGTTCTATTCAAGTACTTAAAACTTTCTTTCCAAATTTCTTCAAAAGAAGAAACAAAATACTAATTTATACCCTAATCAGAAATCAGATTTATGATTCACAGAGTAATTCAACAATCAGTCATATTATTCTTATGACTTTATCTACTTAACATCTTAAGCATTTTCCTTTTAAAAATGTACTAAAAATGAAAGAAGGTATGTCACAAGTATGTGTATGTACATAGACAAAGTCCATGTGCATACACATATATTTTCCTACTAATTTTATAGTTTGTGCATACTTTCTAAAATAATCATTAACTCAAATTGCAATCTTAAAATAGTATTTCAATTGACGTTTCTTGTCAAGTTGAAGAAAACATAACAAGTCTATGCTAACAGTTTCACACATACTATTATTGCATTCTCACTATTGTGTTTCTCTAACATTGTTGTTTACTTAAGGACATTCATTCATTGTTTGAACATAATAAATACCGTTTCCTAATAAATAGTCATAAAATAAAACATTTACATATAAACATTCATTGTTTATTCAAAACAAGTACTATTTCCTACTAAACAATTATAAATATAGTTGTTTACATATGTAAATTATTTGTTTGAACAAAATAAGTATTATTTCCTACTAAACAGTTATAAAGCAAGTTGTTCTCACATGTACATTCACTATTTATGAAAAACAGGTATTTTTTCCTATTAAATAGATATAAAACAAGTCATTGTAGCTACAATGATAACTTAATCAACAAAACAATATCGTTTACAAATTCACTTAATGACAAAAAACATCATTCTCCAATAGAACATTCACTGTTTCTTTAACAGAACGAGTTTTATTTCAATGCATAGAGAAATAAGATTTTCAATAGAAGTATTGTCTACAACTATCTCATCTTTCATTTCAAACAGAACAATTTACTTTTCTTCTGAAAAATTAAACTATCAGAATGTCCATTGTTCCATATAAATATTAATTAAAGTTCAAGAGCAATCATACAAATATTATAATGAACTAGTTCGACATATTGGTCGATTGAAACAAGGCATCCATACTTAACTCTAAGGTTACTAGGGTTTCCTTCTTAATCCATTCCCTTTCTAGACAATATTCAAGGCCTTCTTGGTCATTCTACAACCAACTTCCCTACATGATAGGTTCATCTTTTCCTAAACCAACCACGGGTCGTGTTTCAAGTTTACCCATATTCTAACTAGGTATGTATCACAACCAAGTTTCGACATGTAGACTCTTTTGTATTCTTTTCAAGAGAATAATATCATCGATCTTAAAGATTGTACCTATCATGGTTTAAGTAACCAGACCTTATCATCCATCGTCTTCCCAAATTGATGGTGGCCTCTTTATGTAACATTGATCACTACTTTAAAGAAATATACTCGACCCTCTTACCATTTTGGCTTCGCCGTTAATGGAAGGGCGACACAGATAAATGAAAATAGAGATGATACATTTGAAAAATACATTTACACAAGGTTTATACCCCTTACATGGGTTTAGCATTCAAACCATACAATACCAGTTAATAATGAAAACATATTTGATCATAATATAATTCTAATCGCCATAATATGGCTCACATAATTGTGCGGCTAACACACCAGTCGTACCCTAAAAGATTCTCAAGCCTCGGTCCAGCCGATAAGGATCTATCAAAAACACTTCTTTACAAGAAGGTCATAGGCCATGCGACCCCAAAAGGTGGTCGATCAAACATTACACTTACCTCAAGGCCGAACTCACAGACACAAGAATACATTATACTGTGCCTATCAAATTTTCCTAAAAGTACAGTGACTTCCAAAATAAAAGTTATTGAAATTGAATTGCATCAAAGGAATCAAATTACCTCAATAATCGAGCTTTGAATGAGGCTTGCCTCTAATTTTTCTAATACTTTGACTTTCACTACTTTTTTCCTTGTTGTGGAATGAATCTTTCCTAAAGTTTGCTATCTTTTTCCCTTCCCTTGTTCATTTCAAAATGGAAACAAAACGTCTTTTGGTTTTGCATGCGGCTGGGTGTTACCTATCATAACCATCGACCTCTATTTTGAGTATTTCCTTTATGATTTGGTAGGCCACGTCCATCATGGTTTTTGCCTTAAGATTTTTCATTGATTTCCACAGTCTGATTCATAATATATCAGTTAAATCCATTTGAATTCAATATGAATTTGAATATGTATATATGTATGTATATGTACGTATATATATGTATGTAATATATATATATATATATGTATATATACTTCTATATTTGTCTCTATATGCATTTAAATGATTTCATTCACATCTACCATGTATTCAAATAATGTATATATATATATGTATGCATGTGTTCGATTTACATACACGTATATATATATATATATATATATATATATATATATATATATATATATATATATATATATATATATATATATATATATATATATATATATGCATTTATATACAAGTTACTTGTTTTGGAATGGCTCAAAGGTTCCATACACTATCATTTAAAGTAAGGAACTTGAATTTTTTATTTCGAGCATGTATATATATATATATTTCTACACTAAAGAAAAAAAATTAATTTACAAATGCTCGCTTTTGTTTCCTTCAAATCACAAAGATTTGAATACAAAATTTAATCTACAAACCATTTATTTTCAAACATTGAAATAGTTCAAGTTAGGAAATTACATTCTCTTATATATACAATTTAGTTCAAATGCAAGTCATCATGCTATTGTGGTGTGTGCACCTAGATTCCAACTGGCTTACCGTTCGATTTAGCTAAACAATCCTACTTCAACCGTGTTCTTGTCCTTCAATCGGTCACTCTGCAATTGCACACACTTGTACTTGCAAATTGATCAGTTACGTTCAATTCTTCCGGTAACATATAAAATAAATTTTCAAAAGTTCACAAAGTCAACATCAGTCAACTTCTTTCGTTCAATTTTTGAATAATCTAGAATGTTCATTTAATATTTATTGAATTTCTTCAATAATTCCACTTACCATATTATAATAAATATGCAATAAAATTGGGTTATGACACTTTCTTTCTTTTTCCTAGATACCCGTCACCACTGCTCGATGTTTTTGCCAGCGATATCTTTTCAAAAATGGAAAGATCTTTTCCTCCTTACCTATTTGCATGGATATGGGGTCGTTTCTTTCATAATGGGCATTCATTTTGTCGCCCCACTCTTTGGATTTAAATATTTTCCTTAAATTCAATTACAGGCCACTATTTCATTATGTCTAAATTTAAATATTATTTGAAATCAACAATAATAGTTTAATATATTTGATCTCAAAGTTAGAAAGACTGTCAACTTTCTTCAATGCATTTCAAAATATCAAATTTATCTCTCAACATATTAAATTTCCTCAATAATTCAATTTATCATAGTATTATTTAAATGCAAATAAAAGTTGGGTTATGACATTTGCAAGTTCACTAACACCTACAAGTTTTGATGTAATGGGAAATCTATAGGGCTACAAGTATATACTACATTTAATCACCATGCTTAATTGCTATTATCAAAGTGTGTGCATGTTATCTTAGGTGTTGAAGTCATAACCGTTGGATCTCATATTTTTTTGTCAAGTCATTGATTCTCAATAGACTTCAAACAAAATAAAGAGTCTTTGAACTACTAAATTTGATGGCCCTACTTAGAAAAAAATATATTTGTAGGCCTATTTTAGTATGAATTTTGAATAATTTCCTTGTTGTGATTCCATACATTCTAGAGAAAAGTTTGAGAAATTTTGAGTTGTGAACCCATCTTTATTATGATTTCAAACTACAAACTAGATTTTGGAGTTTGACTTCAATCGAGAACATGATATGAATGAAAGCATAAGAAGGACCAATTTTTACTAGTTTTTTGTTAAATTGAAACTATGATATTAATATGAACCATGATACAAAGGTGAAACCATTCTTTCTTATAAATTTGTGGATTCTTAAAAACATTATGTATAGCATGCAATGCACTAGATTTCTATTTCTAATCCAAATCTTTATTTTAGAGAGCTATATGCAATTAATGTTTAATTAATATTGAAGCCACATTATTCTTTTTCATTTTCAAATCAAATTTGATAAAAGGACATAAGTAAAGACATTAAAAAAGCTTACATAGAGGACATGGTCATTTCCTTGGCAACAAGAACAAAACAAGTTTGTTACATCTACTTAATTTTATTTTATTTTTGCCCAAATCTCATATTTGGAGCTTCTCTTGCAAATGATATTAAGTGAATTTCTAATTGAATTGACTACTTTATTTTCCATGCATTGTTAAATTAGAGAAGGTTCTAAGAAAAAATGTCAAGACTATGTTGAACCTCATATTATTAGTGTTTAAATTAATGAATATGTTGCGTTGTTTTGTGAGTTTTAAAAGACTCATAATACAAAACACAATCTAATTTTCAAACATATTACAATAATATTGACTAACTATTAGCAACACTTTATTTATATCTAGTTCCAAACATTTTTCAATAACAAAAACTAGTCATATAAAATGTTTGTTCTATAAAAAAGCTAATAAATTTAAAATACAAATACTTTTTCTTAAAATTCATACTCAAAATCTCAAAATCTTGTAAGTTTAAGAAATTACATGTCTTACCAAGTTATTTTGTTTGTCTTTCCCTTCCATTGTGAGTTTTATAACTGGGTCCAAAGCAAGCTTGCATTTCCTCCTTATGAAACTCCCTCTTCACAAACCATGGCTTCCTCTTTAACTGCAATCAATAGAATATTGCTATTGGTAACATCCTTGTGCATATGAAAAAGATATAGATTAACTTTAGCCTTTCCACGATCATATGATGTGACAGACTTGTATAGTTTACTCATGGAATAAAATTGAAAGCAGAGATTGATAAGACAAGTGCATTAGATTCTTGGAGGAAGTAATAAGATATGTTTCTTTCCATGACCAAATTCATTGAGGTTGGGTTGGAACGATAAAAGGATATCAGCAAAGCCACAGTCGTCAACTTATTCTTTAGGAAAGTTATTCTTTCAATGGAAGGAATCATTAGTTTGGGCCAAGGCTACGAATTTCTTCCCCATTTAATAACGATCAATCAATCAATTTAAACACAAATCAAGTAGCTTTACGTTGTAAAATGTTGAAACCTGTGCTTGTGATGGAACAAAATGTGAATGATAGCTTTTTTATAATTAATTTTAAATGTATTTGGAATGTTATGAGGAGGCAAAACAATGCTGTGGGGTTTCAATACAGTTTTGAGATGCTCAATGCCTTGCCCAACAACACGAAGGTAGCTATTAGAATTCTTGGGTTACTTTAATCAATAAATTGTCACCGATGAAGGTAGGGTACAATTAATAAAAAATCACGAAGGAATTTTCAGCAATAAGTATCAAATTAGATGTTTAGATTTATTTGTTTTTATGAATAAGTGATATATATAAATTTGTACACATTAAAATTACATATAAAGAAAAAAGGTAAAAAAAAGTAACACTTCAAAGTTTCTAAGGTAAAGTCTTAACTAATGTGTTCGAGGAAATAAAATACAAAGTCACTAAGCAATAAGAGTTAAACTACTAGAAGGTGGATCATGGTCATTCGACTTTCTCCAAACATTAGTAGGGTTACGATTATTAATAACTAACTTCCAACCAATAGTCACACCCTCTTCCTTTTATTCTTAAGCAATGAGTTGAGCATCACGAGTAAAAGAAATGGTGATGTAGGAGTATTCCAAGGTGTAACAGCAATCTTGTATCATCCAAAAATATCAATTTTTACTTTGATTGTTTATTTGTAGGGTTCCAATTTTATTCTAATCATAATCAATTATTACAAATATTACTACATTTGTATATCTCACTTCATATTTAGGAATATATGTTCTACACTAAGCTTAAAATGTTGCAATCAAATTCTCTAAAATTTTAATCAACACAAGTCACAATTCACTTCCAAACTCATTACCAAGCATAATAGGAAGACATATAGTTTCATTGTTTATAGATTGGAACAACTTTCCAAAGTGTGCAACAACAAAAGAATATATTAAAATATAGATTAGGTCTAGTAGAGCTTATGGTGTGAACTGCATCAAGATCCTTTAACCTATCATCATCACATTCATTTCAAAATATTCTATCACATGTTTGGCTAACTACATTGAGTTTTGTACTTTGTTGTAATTGACTAGAATCATTCCTAATGCTAGGAGTTATTAAATAAATAATTCTCATAACCATTTGGATTCAACGAAGAATGTAGGAAGATAGTGGATGTATAGTTTGGGATGAGCTTGTATTGCCATATCATTGGAGTGCTATAATTTGCATACATTGGGCCAACTATAATCAAATTAATGGCCTAGAATATTATGAGCCTCTTGTTGCAAGTATAAGTAGAACTTGGTTTTTTCATTGGTGTCAGCAAGCTTATGTTTGTGTTGTCATTAATGTCAATTGGTGATACTTTGATTAGTTGCATTATGTTGTCATGAGTAGGTGTTATTGGTGTCAAACTTTGGTGTTGCTTTGATAAGCTTCTATGGATGTATAGTTGAGTTGCAGTTGGTTTGGTGATGATTAGGAAGTGGTGAAGATAATGAGAATGTGTTTATTGTGCTTGGTTTCCAAGTGCTTTTGAGAAAATTTGAACAAAAGAGGAAATAGTGTGTTGTAGAGGTGTTCTGGTATATAGAGTGGTGTTTTGGTTTTGCTTCGTATTTCTTTGGTGTTGAAGATATTCTTTTGTGGTTTGGATATGTTGGTCAAAGGTGTTCAAAGGTTCTATATCCAAAATTTCTTGGTCTAGATCATTGTGCAAAAGAAATTGTGTTCACCAATGTGTGAAATGTATTGCAGTACTATCTAGGAGAAATGGTTTTGCTCCGCATTTCTCTGGTGTTTAACTTCTAATCTTGTAGTTCTATAAGTGTGTTGATAATGATCATATCTACCTTCAGTCAAAGTTGTTTGTGGTTTGGTGCTTCAAAAGTTGATTTCTTGAGTTACAGTGTATGGAAGGTTGTCTGAGTGTACTAGGTGTGTACATTCTTCAAGTGAATATTGTTGCAAAGGAATTTTTGTTAGATTTCAAGGTGTTTGTGGAATATTCCATATTGTGTTCAAGTAATGTATGTTTTCTGCGAGTTGTCTTTGAATCAAAGGAAGCATTTACTTAAATGTTAATAGTGTTTACATAGGTTCAACTGACCTTGGGTGTTTACACTAATTGTGGATTTTCTTCGATGATTGTGGAAGTGTGGCATGGTGTATATGAATGGATCTAGGTTTGAGTTAAGGTGTGATGTGCTCCACCTTCATTCCTTCCCATCGTAAGAATATTTTGGTGCCAACCTAATTTGAATTTACATGGTTGAGGTATGTATCCGACCTTGGAGAATGTTTTCAAGGTTTAAGAAGGTATAAATAAGTGTTGTGTTCATGGAGGTTGAGTTTGAAGTGAGAATTTGTGAAGTGCAGTGTGAGCTTAATGAGTTAGACTACTGGAAGTAGTGAGTCGAAGGTGTCTACAATCTTCAGAAAGGCTGTGAATTTTTTGGTGATGCTATGGTGGATCTTTTCTATTGCATTGAGATAGATTTCTCAATGTAACATTCTTCAAGTTCTTCTCTTATATAATCTGGTAGTGAGCTTTCTTTCTTTTGGGAAATGAGCCTATTGTATTCAGTATTTCAATTACTTTATATTGTGAGCTAATTCTCACCATGGTTTTTTTCTTCTTTGGTTTTTCATGTAAATGTAGTGTTCTATTGTGCATGGTGTTAATGTGTTTTAGTTTATGTTATTTGCTTCATGCTAAATCTTTCTAACATATTAAGAATTGATTAAGATGATGTGGATCTAAATATTTATGAGGGTTTTGATGTTTTAATGTAAAATTGATTCACCCCCCTCTTAGTTGTCTTGTTTGCATTCAACACCTCTATGGTAGATCATAGTGATTCTATGACTACAAGTCAAAAGATCATGTTGTTGTTCAAATTATTTTCTCGAGTTAATTATGTGTTTAATAGTAGGCGACATGGCTAGAGAATCCTTCATTGGACCTCATAGTCATGACTATATCAAATGGTATGAGATTTTATTATAATATTTTTTGTAGATTGAGTTTGGTAATATTCTTGAGTTACTAAATTACCACGTCCTCAAAATCTTGAATCATAGATCTCTTGAATTAGTAAACAACAATCCATTTCAAGCTACATCCACAACACTCCATTAACTTGTTTCATGATTCTCATAAGAGTATAATTCTCATGATCTATAAAATATCAAACTATCTAGGCAACAATCCATATTGATTTTACATTGGATCCTTTCCAATTGTTGAAAAAATAAGCTTCACAATATATGAATTCTTCAATTCTTTCAAAATCAAAAAAGAAAATGAACACATATGCTTCTCATACAAAGCATTATCTTTGAGTGAGAAGGAAGCTCAAGATGATGAAAATCCTCCAACCTCTTATGCCTCTAGCCTCCAATATAACCCTATTACAATTTATTCATTCAATATTGCATGTGAGTCTTTGGAGAGACTTTCAAGTGTAGTAAAGATGGGCCTAGAAAAATAAGAATAAAATGACATGATAAACAAATCATTTTAAAGTGTTAGGCTCAACCAAAATTGCACTTTTATAATGCACCCAAATGATCTTTATAACACCTTATACTCTTTATCACTCTAATATAAGTACAATTTGAAATATCTATAACTCCATAATGTTATATACCATTATTATCAATTTATGGTTGCCAACATCTAAAAGATTTTAAATGATCAAAATAATAGAAATTTTTCAATATTAAAATGCTTTTACGAAGAGAATAAATGATCCACATAAAATAGGTGATATGAATGAATAGAGGAACTCTCTAGATGTTTTTCTATGCACTAATAATTCATGAAAGCACTATAAATATCATATGAATGCCAAACCAAATATCAATATTCCTTTGTCCAATGTAATGGCAATCAAACATAAATAAAAAATAGTCCATTAGAATTTGTAGACTTTGCCTTTAATTTATTTTGCATAATACAATACTCACATTTTACATATAATCATTCATGATGCTCTCGTCCACTTATCTTCTATGGATTTGTTCTATTTTTTCTGATCACTATATTTTTTGGTGTGTTGTCTTTGTTAATTTGGTGACTATCCCTTTGGTTCTTTGTTCAATGTTTTTTTTTTGGGCTTTTTATGTTTGTTGCTGCCTATTCCTGACAGCACATACATTTTGTCTTTGTTCTTGCATTTTCTTTATGTTTTTCTCCTTGTTAAGCTTTTTCAGCTTCTACAAAATGTAACATATTTATTCAATATGATATTATGAATTATTTTCCAAAGAAAAAAAATCCCACATTTTACAAAAACATATATCGACTCTCTAGGCTTGACTTATCTCCCTTAAACATTAAACTCCAACCATTCCAAAATATCTTCTTGATATGAATAAAATAACTATTTTACGGAATGTTAAGCAGAGAAGAGGAGACTAGTAGAATTAAAAAAACTCCATAGAAGATTCAACAATAAATGTCTTTGATGATGTGGCATCTCAAACTCCTGCAACTATTACAAACTTCCCACTACTTTGTCAAGATGATTTGTTCATTGTTGGCACTATGCAGATTAAATAAATGAGATTATCTAGTATTTATTAACATTTTTCATAAAAAATATAAAAAGTTATTTCCATCGTAGTAGATCTTTAGTTGCTATTGGGTTGTCTTTTTGTATCATGTGTTGTTATTTATCTTCTTTCTTTTATGTGAATAATTCTTCGATCAATTAATAATTCAAGCTTAGATATCATATTGAAAAATATAGACAAAACTAGCGAAAAATAATCTAACCCATAATGTGGACAACAAAAATATATAAAATATTATTAATCATTTAGTGATTACAAAGTATTGTGCAAGTGCTTATAAAGCATTGCATTCCTGTAGAAAGTATTGTGCAAATACTTATAAATAATTATATTCTTGTACAACTTCACAAAGTAGTTAATAGAAAACTAACCCCCAACTAATTACTAACTTAAGTCATTAAAACAACTTAAATATAAACCTTAATTTTTCCAATATGTAAAATAAGACAATATGTATGTTCAAATACTAAGAAAATAATAAGCAATGTTAAAATAAAAGAGCATAGGACTTACCAAGTAATTGTAAGCAAATAAACTCATCTCATATTTCCATAACTTAAATATGGAAATTCATCCACATTTCGTTCGCAAATCGGTCCCACCAATATTTACCGCCCATCCTTGTGCTTATCTCTGTCAACCGTTAGTGACCCCCATAATCTTTGATAATTTCTATTTTCCAATCTTGCCCTCCTTCCATCCTTTGCAACACCTTGCTGGAACTGTAAACTTGTATCTGTTGCAGGTGCTGCAGCTTGAAAAAGCCGTCGGGCAACATTTCCACATGGGGACAAACTACAACACCCAATATTTTAAGCCGTGGCATTGCTCCTTCCATCAGCACAGGTAACCTCTACAGTACGTACATTTTCTCTACCCAAAATCTCTCCAGTGCAGGAAAAGCCCCAGCTTCCCCAAATTCCTGGGGCAAATCCTTCATTTCCCAGGACCTGCCTATATCCAACCTTCTCAATCTGGGAAGCTTGTGCAATGCACATAATTGTTGAAGCTTGTCGCATGCAGAGAGTATGAGGCAACCTAGGTATTCAAATTCAGAAAGCCGAGGCGGGATTTCTTTCAAATCTCTGCAACTTATGA